>JBAFWW010066304.1:0-36029 GCA_036873685.1 Agapornis canus | reverse complement strand
GCCTGCGGGTTGGAACCGGGCTGCGGGCGGCCGGGAGAGATCGGGCAGGAGCGGAGCGGCCCCCGTTTCCTCCCGACCCGGCCTGCGCTGCCGCCTCCGGCCTACTCGCCTGCCTGCCAGCCCCAGAACCCTCACTCCCCTCAGCCTTCCCTGCCTCCTGCTTGTTCTGCCGTCCCCCGCCAGGAGCGTACGTTCCATTGCCCGGCCTCCTGCCCCCCTTTCTTGCTTTCCCGCGGTCCTACCCGCGCCCGTCTGCCTGCCCACCCGGCCCATCGCCCTGCATGCCTGACCCCGGCATCGTCCTGGTTTCTGCCCCGGCTCCTGCGGCCTGAGAGTGTGCGAGGCGGCAACAGCAGCTCCCTCGTAATAATCTGCGGCCTCCCGGCTGCCTCGGGCGAGGGACTGTGTGGTTTAAAAGCTGCTGGAGGCAGTGTTCACTGGCCATAAACTACGGGCAGACCTGATACGGCAGTCTCCCTGCGGGGTACAGGGCAGGGCCACCTGGAATTGTGCTTTACTCTCTGTGGATCTACCGCGATTTTTTTTTGTGTTCTAAGAAAAAAATGAAGCGAATAAATAAGAAAGAGGGATCTGAAGATATCATTTGTTGATAAAGTTTTGTATGGCTGTCCTGGGCATTGGTGCTGCAGGGAGCAGCACAGGTGCCAGGGCACAGGTGGGGTAGGGATGAAGGTAGGGGGGCTGCCAGCCCAGCAGACTAGGGCAAGGTGGTAGCAGCAGACAATGGCCTGCAGCTTGCAAGACCCCTGGTACGTGACTGAAAAGATGACCTGGGGAGTCACGGTGAAACTGTCAGATGTGCTGCTGACATTTTTGGGTTTGGTTTGATATGTTTTTAATCCATGATCAGTACATCCCATCTGCTCTGTTCTTATTTTCCAGTGTTTGGAGCATGTGAGGAGCTGCCAGAGGAAATCTCTAATTTTAATTTCTGCTTCTTCAGGTATGAATGTCTTATATGGCTTTAGGTTTTTGATGTTCCTTGAGTTGGTGTTAGTTTACGAACACTGGCACTACAGTAAACTGAGCGATTACACAGGCTTTATGGAGTGAAGTCTTTACCCACCTACACATAGAGAGGCAGTAAATGTGTGCAAGGCTTAGTGCTGACTTAGTATGACTACTGCATCTTGTGGCAGTGGTCTATGAAGGATTCTTAGCACAGCAGCTCTGGCTCTCAGTTGCTTCCACTGTGTTTCTGTGCAGCCTGGGCTGCAGCAATTTTACTTTTCCATATTGCTGTGTTTCCCCATGACCCAGTAGTCTTATTTTTTTTTTGTTTAAGGAAGCTTGATCTTGTGTTGCAGATGCTGATCCTGCAGCATAACACAGCAAGTCACATATAGTGGTGGGTCCTCCAGTGACTGGCCATGTGGGAAACATTGGCTTTGCTCCCTGAAATGTGTACATTAAAGAAAACAGTAATGAAACAGGTGGAGTGAAACCACTTTTCTAGCTCAGCACATACTCAGCCATCGCACCGTTTTAAATGCAGTCACATTAGCCCTAGTAGCTCACTGCTTTGTGAGGCCTTGGAGCTGATGACTTTTATAGCTTTCCACAAAGTGGATAAAATGGAGTTGCTCAGAAATCCCTAGTAGACAAAATGATATCTCGAGTCCCATTTTGTTGGGTAAATGGAGTTATTGGCAGGCTGAGTGAGACGTTCAGCCAAGACAACTCAAGTGAGCTTGTGAGCACCCAGATGCCTGTGTAGATGTTTTCTGGTGCATTCAAGCCAGTTGATACTCTGCTACTGCATAAGCAAACAATGGCATGAGTGGCTGGGCTGTGATGTGGTTGCTGTGGTGGACTGGAGCTGTAATTCAGTGGCTGAGAGACCTGGATTCAATTCTGTGCTCTACCACAGACTTCCCATCTGACTGGGGCCCAGCTCCGCAGTCTTGTCTGGGGTGGTCTGGCTTGCACAACACAGCGTTGTGCAGAGATCCTGGGGCTGGTATCAGCCAAAGTCTAGCTCTGGGACTTGGTGCAGCCCTCCCTGGGAGCTCTTTAACCCTGCTGAGGATACGAGCCTCTAGGGCCATGCTGGTGACCTGCTTTGCCTGCTCTGGACCAAGACGACCTCACAGCATTTGAAGCTAATGGAGGATTGCTTGTGCAGCACTGAGGTGTGTGATAGAGGCAGACCTCCCTTTCCCATCTGTAGCAGTTGTTTCTGCTTCACAAAAGAGGTAGATATGCTAGTGATTGTGAGGTCCAATCATGGTGAAGAAGGTCATCAATACATGTTAGAGTGATACTTTTTTATCCCTGCCCTGCATAGAAGTCTGTAAGTACATGATGGCTAGCTTATGGAGTCTCAGGCAGGGCTTCAGGCAGAGTCTAGTGCTCCTGTTTCTTTCTTACGTGGCTCAACACAAGACCTCCTTGCTTGTGAGTGAAGGTAATAGTGACCTTCTGTGGGGCCCAGTCTCTGTTTTCAGTAGTGCTGTTTGTTAAAGGAGCTTACATTTCCCTGGAGAACAAACAATGCCTGACTGTAGATGTATTCTGAACTCCCGTCTGTGCCTTATCTGTCTCTGAAAAGGCAAACATGAAACTTCAGCTGTTTATTTGCCTGCATGCTTTTTAAGATATCACAACCTTGAAAGTACAGTGTCTGAGCTTTTGCTTTGGAATTGACGACAACCTCAGTGCTAACAAATGTTTCTCAAATGTGAAGTGAATCGTGCCTTTTTCTCTCCTCTTCCCACTTTCTTCTCCCTATCCCATGCCACAGCTCCACCGTTGTTTTTTTTTTTTTGTTTGTGTCCTGGTGTTTCAGCTGTATTTAATAAGGTCTGAATCAAGATGGAGACCAGAAGAGTCAAGAGAGACAAAATAGGAAGAGTGCTTGACCACAGGGGGCTGGTGGCAAGGGATGTGGGAATGCAGCGAGGAGAGAGTGGTAGCTTCCCTGCTCAGTTCCAATGCAGAAGACACTGTGAGGACAAGCCATCGAAAGTGTTAGCTCTTACAGGAAACATTTTGGATCAAAACACCACTCTTCAGAATAAATGAAGAATTCCTTTCCTTCCCGTCCTTTGTGACTTCAGTGCAGCTACTCCTGGTGGATACAGAATTCAGGCAGATTCAGGCTCATGTCTCAGCACAGCGGAAATATTACAAAAGTGTTGTGCTGAATGCTTAAATAATTGGCTCACAAGCAAGAGCATTCACAGGAGTGCACACTGTGATATACATTATACACTGCTGCTTGCTGGTGGGACAGTACCCTGCAATCAGACCCCACAGATGGGCTCACATAATGTTTGCTGAGTCAAAAACTTTTTCAGTGCATAAAAAATCACTAAAATCCCATTTTCTGCAGTGTATGCCAGATGCTGGCATGTGTTTGAATGGCTGAATTCGTGCCTTTTTACAACATGTTGCAAAATTGATTCTGACTGAAGCACAGAATTTACAGCAATTTAAGAGAAGCGCAAGACTGGTGCTGATGAGGCTCCCATTTATGTCAGCATTTTGAGATGAGGACACCCTAGTTGGGCAGTGCAGTCCCTTCAGATCAGGCCAGGCTTGTGTAACTTGAGTTTCATTGAGAAGCATGTAGCCATCTGAACCATGCACTGAGAACCTGATTCTTCTGTAATGCAGGATTTTTGCTGTGCCCATCTAGCAGGGGACTTTAGCTCTTACCAGTCACTGAAATTCTGAGGGAAAGATCAGAAGTTAAAATGCCTTATTTTTTGGAGGTGTAGCGCTACTGACTCATTAGTTCACAGTTGCCCTGACATTTTATCAACAGAAGGGAGCTGCACAACTTGGGATCAACACAGTAAAAACTGAATGACAAATGAGTTGGCCACACCACTGCTTTAGTTCAGTCTCAGTAATAGAGATCTCTCATGGTGTCTCTCCATGGGGATGTTTTCAGGGTGGTCTCTGCAGGGTGAAGATTTTGCAGCTGAGGGAAGAGGAGAAAGGAGGACAGCCTAGCGGAAGAAATAAGGGCATCTATGAAGAAGCTGGCTGAGCATCGCAGGAGCTGCAGGAACATTTACTTGACTCCTTGTTTCTGAAGAAAGGTCAGCAGCAGCCATTGTGGTGTGGTGCTGATTTATTCAGCCCAGCTGCTGGTGAAGGTCTGGACTGAGCTGGAAGGCTTCTTCCTGCTTTTTTGACAGTGACTCTGTTGTTGCACATACAGGAAACATCTCGGGGGGGTCAGGCAGGGAAATATGCTTAATTTGAAATCTGGTAGCTGGCATGGTGTCAGTGCTCATGGAGCAGCAAGCAGCTACTCAAGGGCAGTGCTGTGGCTGCAGCCTTCAGCATCCCCTCTAGCATTTCACATCTCCAAAGTTCAGCTCTGAAATACACATTGACCACTCAAGGGATCTGGTGAGTGGTTGGTTTGCCTTTGTGTTATAGGCTGTCTGAAAAATGCAGTCTATTAGTAAATCAGAGAACTAATAAACAATACTAGATGGTAGGATTCATTAGGCATTCAGGCTCCAAACAGGGCAGGTGAGCTTAAAAACCACAAGACAGTTCTTCTAGCACTTCTGCCTGCTAGATCTCAAACCTCAGTGAGGCAGTGTGATGTGCACATGTGTCAAGCTGTTGAAAACAGCCAACACTGTGTTTTCAGTTGGGCAGCTGCTGGGATGTGCTGCACTCAGTGGAAGCCCAGCCTGCGTTGTGCGCAAGTGTGGCATCTGCCCAGGGCCTGTCAGTCCCCTGTCCTTCAGCAGCATGGACGTTGCTCCTGTCACTCAGCTCCAAAAGGCTGATGTAGGTCATTTCTGGACTGCATGGCTCTGAGACATTGCCAGGCGCTGCACAGCAGTGAGTTTGTCAGGTACAAGTTGACGTGCTGAGCAGAAACAGACTGGCTAATTTGTTTTCAATTTCCTTTTCTTGAAGATGCTCCTGTCCCGTTCTGTGCCTGTACAAGTGTGACACTCATCGGTGCAGGGTGCAGCTTGCTGCGGGACAGGCAATATCATCACAAAGCCAAGATGGTGGCATTTAACTGGAAGGTGAGGCATTCATAAACGGGGACTCAGAGGTGGCTGGATGTTTATGCATGTATGATGTGGTTGGGTTTGTTCTGTGTTTAAAGGTGGCTTCCTTGCCTAGGTAAAGATTGTTTAACCACAACACTCTCTGCACCTCAGGGACAGAGAACTTCTTAACACTGTCCTTTCTTGCCATACGTGCTTGCACCTTGTGGGTTGGCCCCAGTACTTGCTGTTGGGGCCTCACACATGCGCTGATAGGCAAGCTCTGCTCTGCTTGCCTCTGCTCCTCATGTATTCCCCTTTCCAGGCATATCTCTGGCTGTTTCTCAGCTCCTTTTGTTATTGGAGTGTTTTCTCTGCTGTGTCTTTCAGTGCACAGGGGACATAAACACTCTGCAAGATACGTGCATTTGAGCAAGTACGTCATGCATTAACAATTTAACATGTTAAACCATTTATCAAGAAAGCCAAGCCTTGGCTTTATCGTTCTGGTATTGTAGAACCATGCACAAAAGAGATTGCCACTTATAGTATGTGGGGAGATTGACAGAGGATGATGGGTTTTTGTAGAATTAGAGGGGAGTGTCCTGATGTCAAAGGTAACAAGCAACTTGTAGAGATCAGTGTTATGGAAGACCCCATCTGAGCCTCTGGTTTGTGGCCTTTAAGGGAGCACACTAGTGGTGTATGGTTCATTAATTTGACAATGACCTAACAGCTTTATTAGGTGCTGGGAAGCCTGCTAAGGGTACAGAGTGGTGCTGGGAAGCTTGCTAAGGGGGAGCTGGCGCTGTGAACCTGCTGTGCACCCCTGAAAGGCACGACCAATCCTGCTGGTCAGGTGGCTGCTTGAAACAGTGGCCTGGAAAGTTCATGTGCCTTCAATATCCTACTGGAACTGACATCTTTCATTGAGTGGCTGTGCCATTCATTATATTTGTATTTTGAGTTCACAGTATTATTCTGTTCCATTGTCGTTCCATTTGCATTTTACTTTCCACTCCACGTGCGCTTACAGTAGCATGCTTTTATAACATTGAAATATGTTGTGCAATTTTGGTGATTCCAGGCATTAAAAACTCCTGAAACTGGGGTTTTTTTACTTTTCTTCCAGTTTAAGGGCATTTATCTATACCTTCCAAATGTGGTCAAGTTAATTGCAAACCTACCATGGATTAAAATTTCTAGGAGCACAGGAGTGTGTTTGGTGATCATATCTGATAGCTGGTATGGATCTGTGCATATGTGCACTTCTGTGAGAACTGTTCAGAAGTGTTTTCACTTCTACAGTTATCCTAAGATACTCGATTATTCCTCCTTTTTAGCTCCAGATGGTGCCAATATTCTCTTTGCTGTAGAGCAAGCAAAAGCAGCAAAGACCAGTCCAGAGGGGCTTTGTATATAAACTTGAGTGAACTTGGTTTTGCCTTTTGCGCTGGACGTTGATCTGCCTAGTTTAAAAGCTTCCTGCAGGAAAAGAAAGCATGAACAGAGGAGCACTGCCATTGCTTTGAATAATGCTGTTCCTGTAGGAAGCTGTATAGCATCCCTGTAGATTCATTTTTAATTGTCCAAGTGTTCCAGTAACTGCCTTAAATACATTATTTTGCATTTCAGGCTTTGGAGAATTTCCCATTGCTGATGTACATTTTGGCAGCTAAAACATTGATTCTTTGCTTGGCATTTGCTGGAGTAAAAATGTACCAGAGCAAAAAACTTGAAGAAAAACTGAAGAGGCAACATGAAGAGAAATTGAAAGCAGAAGCAGAGAAGAAGGATGACTGAAGAGTCTTTCAGGTATAGAATTTGTTTGATATCCAGGTGTTTGATAATGGCATTGACATGTTGATCCCATTATGTTTGACTTGAATGCATTTGGATCATGCAATTAAAACTATCACTGTCATCTGAGTTCTTATAAAGTTTGTCTCCTGTGATGTTTCACTGTATTTGCATACCTGTGTCATGCCCATTCTTTGTAGGAGCTGTAGTTCCCACCAGAAGACTTGGCAGTTATGGTTCATGATTTAAGAGTTCTTAGCACAGTATTCCTTCTCTGCGCTTTATCTCCATCCAACCAGTTGCACAGGAAGTCCTGATGTTTAGAGATGGTTAAATTGGGCAAAAAATGCATGTGAAGCCTGCCAGATGGAATGATACAGTAAGACCTCTTGGCTTAAGACACATACTTAAGATAGAAAAGAATCTGCCACTCTGTATTAGTTAAATACATGATAGGTTATAGAGAGTTCAGCTGGAAGGGCCAAATCTCATGCCATGGAACTTCCCAAGGTAACAGAAATGCTACAGAGTATACGATGTAGCATCCACCATATATAATTCACTGAGAAAAGTGGACATCTTTCTGCATAAAACCCCAAAGTGATTATTATAAGATTTCCTAGTTTGGGGTTTTCATTCCACATGTGCTAAAGTCCTTCCCTCTGTTTTCAAAGTTTAAGCAATCAGTGCCCTACTGCATCAGGCCCATTAGCAAAATGAGTGCTGCCTAGTGCTAAGATGATATTCCCTGACTTGTTTGGTATGTGTTGTTTTGTATTGGTTTGTTTCACATCTCTCTGTTCTGCGGCAAAATGGGAATTCTATTCTTGCCTGCCCTTTGGAAGCTCAGTGGGAGTTTGATGTAGTGTTACTCTTTATTAAACTAAAAAATTTACTTTCCCCTGTTGAGGTCATCACCTCACATCTGAAGAGAATTTCAGTTTCAGAAATGTTTACTAATTTGTTTTGAAACCTCTCACTTTTATTTTTTACAATATTGGAAATCTGGACTAGGAATGGGGCCCTGGGAATAACAATAGGAACAAAGTGGTTCATACGTGTAGGAATAAACAACAAAACTAAAGGTGTTTTTTAATCTCCTATTTACATCAGGTTGAGGACTTTTCTCTGGGCAGACTTCTGCCACTTTTAACTTTTGGATCAGTTTCACTAGCCACTGGAAAATGCTGTGAGAGCACTCCTTTCTGGTTTTGCAGAGTCAGTTATATGGAGTTTTATTGCTAAACAAATGAGAGATGGGCTGCCCTGCAAGTGAACAAGCCTGCCACCTGTAATGAGGAGACCATACCATGCTGTGCATGCAGCATTGGGTCCCAGGGAGTTCTCTTTGGCAGAGTCCATAGCCCAAGGGATTGCAGCAGGGTAACGAACTTATCCCACAAGACCTCTGTGTCCAGCGTGTGACATTAGCCTTCAGTGACTGGCTTTAAAGAATCCCTGATATTGCAGTAAATGCCCTACTTGCCCAGTCACCCCATGTTGCACAGCAATGGCCCAGTCTTTCCTAAATTCTACCATCTTTTGGACTGTTTGCCGTGTCTTTCTCTAATGGGCTTGCAAGAAGGGGTGAGTTTTCCTACCCTAAAAATGTTCTCTGGTGTCAGCACCTCAGGGCTGTGATTAGCTCGGATTGCAGCATGCCACGTGAGCAGGCAGATTTAGCCCATGTGCTGCCAGTATATCATGCCTGTTCTCACTGCTGATTCTCCACCCTGCAGATTTTCTGACACTTGGCAGCTTGCACTGGATTCCTTTCCTGGAAGAACGAAGCCTCCCTGTAGATGAAGGATGTGTCAAAGGAATAAAACCCTCAAGAGTAACATTCACTTAAACTATATCTCAAGTTTTTATATGTACAACGAAATAGCTAAGCCTCTATTTATGCAATAAAAAAAAATCCTTTGTTAAAAAAAGTAATGGCTTGGTTGCTGCTTACTCAAATGATACAGTTAGAGCAGCAGGGGAGGCAGTTTTTAAAGATTAGCTGCAAGCAGGTGGCTGGTTTTAAAGAGAAAACCACTCTGAATTCATCATGGATGTGTACGTGGTTCACAGGCAGACAGAAGGAAATGGGGAGGGCTCTATGCATCTTCTTTAGAGCAACTGCTTCCTGCAAGGGCGTAAATCTGAGACTTGTGGACCCTTTGTTGAATCCAGATGAACAAACCCAGGAGAGCGGGTTTTCCAGGCAGGTCTTTCTCAAACTACTTTCTGCACCTGGGACTTCCTCAGGTTAACACAAATTGGTGTCACTTTTGGCAACCTTTCATTCTAGGTTTATTATACTGTTTTGCTGTGCCTAGTATCTGGAAGTATGTATGGCTCTCTACTACTTGGCCTATGAGGCAGAAAGGATTTTCATTAATATTGCTAGCTATTCCTGCATGTCCTGTCCCATGTTAGCATGGAGGACAAACTAACTTCATCTCTGTAGGTTAATCAACAGAGCAGATTTTTTTCGCAGAAGTAAAGGCTTAGGCATGTGTGTCAGTGCCAACAGGTACGTCTCCCTTTGTGTTCCCCTTCATGTTTCCATTATAAAGCACTTCCTAGATCCTTGTGTCTCCTGGAAGTTCAGGTGAAGCTGAAATCTGACAGTGGAGCAGGGAGAGGAGGGAAGAGGAGAGGTGGGGGGCCCTTGGTGAAGCCTTGGGGTCCACCAGGATATGGTAAGCCTCTGGGATGGCTCGCTCCTGCATGATCCCTGTGACTGCAGGCTGAGGTGCCTACTGCAGTCACACCAGCACAGGCTGCTGCAGTATTCATCTCTCAAGTACTACCTGACTAGGTTTGTGTGCAGCTGATATGGCTGATGTTCAGAGAGCTCTTGCTGTGGTGGAGTTACTCACTGGGAGCTGCAGTGATTTTTTAAATCTTGCTGTTCATGCAGTCACCTTGGTGACTGGGGAGTATTAAGTATTGCAGAAACCCATTCCAGGGATACAGCAATATCCTTGCTCCAGAAGCCTCAGGACTGCCAGGGTAGGGAGTTCGTACTGCCATTGTAAACCAGCAGTTCCCCTCTATCATCTCAGCAGTCATCTATCTATACAAGGGTGGAATCGGATGGTAATTTGATTAAATGGCTCTTCCATGTTCAGTGAGAACTGACTCTGCTAACCACCTCCATTAAACAGCTATTGAGGGAAAGGCACCAAGGTACTTAGCTAAGCCACACGCCCAAACTGTAACAGGAAATTATCAGTCCTGTGTAGTCTCCTTTGCATATTGGCCCCAGTCGATTTTTATAGACTCTCAACCAAGAGCAGATTTTTCTAGACCAAAATAATAATGAGCTGGTTTTTTAACTTTTTAAACTGAAAGCAGGGGTATTCTCTACTTCAGTACAGCTGCTCTTTAAGCAGTATCAGTGGTACACAAGCTCTACTTAAAGCAAGTCATTTAACATCAGAGCAATTGGGCACCAACTGGGCAGCATTTAGCACCCAAGGCAATCAAGACTGTCATTAAAATGAGGTGGCCGTACCTTGCCTTGTGTGTATAAGGCTTTAAATCTGGTCCTGTCTGGCTGCTTTTTTTCTTAACTTTGGAGTAGGGCTACGGCATAGGTAACCCCCAGAGCTGGCTGATATCCTAGAGTTTCCCCAACCTCAACCAATATCTGACATACCAGGGTAGAGTTGTGATCTACACTATCATTGGGTAGGTTAGAGCCGCACAGTTGTGGCTTTGAACAAGAAAATATGCTGACACTGGGGGGAGACAGCAGCTCACATTTGTTTCAGTTTCTTGTTCAGAAACCAGCTGGGGACCTTGAAGTCTGGTTTCTTACTGAAAGCAGGGTTATGTGATTAGTCCAAGGAAGTTTAAAAGAGGAATAGAGAAATAGATTCCTCTTTTAAACTTCCAGAAACTTTCAGGGTGCAAGTGAGAGCGAGGCAGCAAAGATAAAGAGCCTTAAAGTGCTCACTCTGAATGGGTGTGCAGCTTGTTAGATTGCAGGGGATATACACAGGATCCTCGAGATGTTCCCGTCCCACAGGGCAAGCCAGGCAACACTCTTCTGGAGCCTACAGAACTTCAGAGTCTTTCCTTCTCCCCTGTTGCATACTCTTCAAAGGGAGCATCCATGTTGTACAGATGGGCAGCTTAACTTGCACAGTGCCTCACTTGCATGGGTCTTTCACTATCAGGAGCTGTCGTTGTCATCAGTGCCAATTGCTGAAGACAGAAAATAAGAGGATTTCTGGCTCTTAAACTTCTGGTGTTTGCACCTTTAGGCTTG
This sequence comes from Agapornis canus, assembly GCA_036873685.1. Lineage (NCBI taxonomy): Eukaryota > Metazoa > Chordata > Aves > Psittaciformes > Psittacidae > Agapornis > Agapornis canus. The sequence goes on along the minus strand of JBAFWW010066304.1, from coordinate 24,971 downwards.
CTTTTGGTGAGATGAAGGCCATGTGTTTTTAAACAAAGGCCAAAATCCTTGTTTAATAATAAAGAGATAAGCTGTTGGGAGTTCAAGGGAGGGGGGGGGGAACCCTCTCTCAGGTGCTGTGGTTAGTTAAGTGGCTGCTGGAATAGGTCTTTTCCATCCTGAAGGAGCTCAGTGGCTGAGGGGTATCTGTGGTCCTTAAAGTGAAAAACAAGTATAGAAGCATTCAACAGGAGTGTTTTCTCGTTCTCCATTTTAGACTTTGGCTGAAATGAACTCAGCTTGATTTACTACCACTGAACACTTTAAGTCTGAAGGCCATGAGACTTTTACCAGAAACACAGCAGCACTGATGCTGGAGGAAAGCAGAGCTCCCTGAGCAGTGCCCCAGGGCAGGAGAGATTGCTCTCTAGCCACTGTGCTGCAAGTAAGGGAGCTAAATACTTTTCAGCTTTTCAAGATCATAACATGCAAACAACTGTTTCCAGCATTTCCTTCCTCACTTTTTCTCTTGGGGACAGCAATTCCAACTGTTTTTTTCTTACTCTTCTCAGTAAAGGCCCAGATGGCAAATATTCCATCTGGGTTAGAGTCCTTCAATGTTCTCTTTGATCCCAGCTCTAACCTGTGACTCTCAGTCAGCATCTCTTTCTACCTGCTAACTGTCAACCTGCTTGGCCTCAATTCTGGCAGAACACAAGCACTGCAGCCCCCTTTCCAGCTCTGTCAAGGGAGAAACCAGTAGACTAAGCTGAAACAAACCTCATTTGTTTCAGCCTTCACCAGTTCTTCACAGTCTTTACGAAATTGCTTCCAAAGATGCATCAACTTGTTGCACCATCTCCTTATTTATTAACTGTGTACTAACCTCAGCCTTCAAGTCAAATTTAGTGAGAAGCTGACAGACCTCACAGGAAGGAGTTGCCTACCCTGTGACAGTCTTGTGTCTGACACACTCCTGATAAAAGTGGAAAGCAAAGAAATGCACAACCTACATGAGTGTGCGGAGACAGGTCAGGCAGAATTTCTAAACCCTGAGTTGAAGTTTCCCTCCTTGGACATGTGCCAAAAGCCATTTTGACTTGGCTGGCTCTATGTGACTGTAAGGACTTGGAGGTGGCTGGATATTTATGTACAATCCATGTTCCTTCACAGTTTGGCTTTGCCTTTTGAAGCTGGTTTGTCTTGGCTACTGGAGCAAGCCTAGCATATAATCTAGACTCAGATGGGCCTTGATTGGCATATGTGTGTACCAATCTTGGGAGTAATCAGAGCACCAGCTGGCCCTTCTCCAGCTGAATACAGAAATACCTGGTAGTTGCCAGAACAGTTACCCCGTAGCAACAGGCTCCTCATATGTTCCTGTAGAGAAAAAGTTTGTTTGGGCACAAATAAGTGATTAGGCATGTATTCATGTGTATCTCCATATGGTATGGATTTTTCCTTCTGTGAATCTGATGAGGGAGTTATTGAAAATGTCTGTGTCTGCCGGCATCAATGACTGCCTGACTGTGAGACTGTTTCCAGTCTATCCAAAGGCTCCTGAGATGGCTGCCACAGAGAAGAGAATGTAAATGGTTTCTTCCTATTTTTGCTAGACACACAGCATGGGTGACTATCCTTCTTTATTAGTCTCTTTTTTTCCGGGGCTTCATCATATTTGTTGGTTTTGCTCTCCTATGCCTCAGCTTCTAACAGTGGCACTTTCCTAGTCCTATGGCTCTTTGGACTTACTGTGACTCATAGTCCTCTGGCCTGAACTTAGGCTAATTTCCTGGCTTAGTGTTTTTCATTGATTTGAGAAGGCTTAGAGCTAGCCAACAGGAAATGTCTGACACTGACACCTGAGTGCCGTTTAAGTCATATAAATTAATATAGCCCTAACATGTATTTGTTTTCAGAAACAGTTTTCTTTGTTTGCATTTCTTACATAGAACATCATTCCTTTTTGTCTCCTTTCTTCTGTGCATGTCCCTCCATATCTCCTCTACATGGTCACTGCAGAAGGAAACATCAAGGAACAAGTTTACAGAGACAGAGGTTGGGCTTTGAGCAATGTTGGTTGCCTTTCCACTACCTACCCACACAGCCTTCTCCTAGTATTCAGCCATGGCACAAAATGGGCCGCACTCTGCCTGCTCAGTCACAGAACCTCACAACTTGTGTGCTCTCATTGCATCCCTGGCTTAGGCCTCTGTGACCCAAGTGCATTTGTCTTGTCCACACCCTGGACTTCAGTCTGGTATTAGGACAGAGGGCTTGAAAACAGGGACAAAAATGTGTTGAACCAATCAATGCAGGCTTGCTTCATGAGCTGGAGGAAAAGAAATGCTTTTTTTTCATGAAGATGAGGCTTGGAAAAGCATTTAGAAGTAATTAGTCAATGAGACATCATGAAAATTCAGGTGATTTGCATTCCAGCTAGCTTGGAGCGGAGGGACATCTGTTATAGCTTCTTCATCAACATACACATTTGCATCTTCCTCTCCTCTTTATGCAAAAACACTTTAATCATTGTATTCTAGTGGTGCATTTCAGGCACACAGAGGGAGTCCTGGGCAGAAACAAAGAGATTTGCTTTGACATCCTGCAGTGGTCAAGTGTACAAGAGCAAACCTGATAAAATAACAAGTACTTAAAACCCTACCAAGAAGATATTATACTCATGCATGTTATTTCAAGTGCTCTTGAATAAGGTGCATGCTATTTGGTAACATCCTCCTATTAGCTAGTTTAGTCATATGTTAAAGGAATTGCTTGTCATCCTAAATTACCAGTTGAGTCAGAACTGTATGAGCCACAATATTTTTCTTCGGTACAAAGGATTACAGTGTTTTATAGAAAACATGGGTTGTAATTACGCTTTGCAGCAGAAAAGGGGGAGGGAGGAAGCAAGGAGTCATCTCCGAGGATTTTATATGAAATACCGAAGTTCATTTGATTTCAGATGAACTTGGTTCCTTATTGTGCCTAGGGGTTTCCAAACACATTAAGCAGAGCTGGGTAGAAAAGTTTCACCGTCCCCCAACCTCCCACCTGGAGGCTGGGAAGAGTGAAGGTGTTTAGTGAGGCTTTTCCATGCCTTTGCAGGAAAAGGATGCTTTCCCCTTGCTCTCTAGGAGATGTGGCACCAAACACTTCCTCTTTCCTCATGCTTGTTTCCATGAAACCCTTCATGGAGGCTTCATCCTCATTTTACTGAAGAATACAATCCATAAAAGACTGCTAAATCCCTGTGACACAAACAATTTCCTCTTGATACTTCCTTGTTGCTAAGATGGATGAAAAGCAGGTGATTCTGTACCTGGTCCCATGGACTCCACTGTGAATTAGGGTTGGCAGAAGACACACCCTACCAATGAAGAAGTGTTGCAATGCAGCCCTAAATCTGCAGCTGTGTAAGCCATGACAGCAGAGACTGGTAAGGCTGACTTGCAGTGAGGCTTTACTGGGACTGGGACTATGCTCCATTGAGCTTTGGTCTCATTCTTCTTCATGTGATTCCAGAACACAGCAATGAAGTCATCAGGTGTGTGCTGATTTTGACTATAGCGTGCTGTTACGTCAATTAGTACACTGACAATTAGCATAGTGCAGTGTCATGGAGTAAAGGTAAACAGTCATTGGGAAAATGGGGTGTGCATCATTTATTTCCTTAGAAAAACCAAGCTGCAGTGCAATTATTGCCTACCTGGTGGTAAAGAGGCACCGGGCCTGTTTCTTTCCTCATGCTGATTTCATACCACTTCATATTCATTGATATTTAGTAATAAAAGCCAATGTGAAATTCTCTTCGGGCTCATGGTGTCAGAGCAATAAAAACAAAGTCTCTCCCCTTTCGCCTTTCCTCTGTGCATTTGAAGCAACTAATTTTCCACTCTCTGCTGCATCCAGAGTTGTGAAAATGAGCAGATGTCTTTGCTGATGAATATGAAGTGAATATGATTATTTTTCTCTGCATATTTACATCTCAGCTCTAGAGAGTTACACGTGTGGATTTTTCTGAAGGTAGACAAGACTCCCTATTTTAGATATCTCTCTGCCACTCCTCATCACAATGCTTGTTCTGTTGCTTTCCACACACAGGAATAAAACTGCACAGATTTGCCTCACTGTATTGAAATGTTTTAGTGAAACTGTGAATCATCTCATAACTTTTTATGATCTTAGTTCTCTTAGAAGTACACAATAAACCCATACCCAGTAATGAGCAACACAGAGATTGCAAACTGGGATCCACTTTTGAAAGACCGAATTGTTCAATGAACTTGAAAAAACTGCTGTTAAGAAATACTTCTTTGCATCACTCGTAACTAATGTTTTGAACTCAGATCCATGAGAAATCATTACATCTCAGTAAACACTGTCATGGATGAAAAAAGTCTCCAATGACGAGTGCCATATTTTATCCTGAGAGACTGAGCTCTTCAAGCTTGAAAGCCTGAACCAACTGCTAATTGTTAGGCTTCAAAAGGAACTCCCCCTTTAGGAAAATATATTTTACCTGTCACTGAAATGTTTCTTGCAGGCCATTGTTGCAAGCAAGGTACTCAGTGTAATGAACTACTGAGCTGATACCAGATGTTAATGCATATATGAAAGGAAAGTCCCATTAAATTCTTCAGACGTCTTTAAGCTGTAGATTCTGGTGTCAGTCAGGGTCCAGCATATTCCCTGCTCAGGAGCAGATCTTCCACTGGCATTAGAGACAGGCTTGACCTACAGAATTGACTTTGCAGCCCAGGCTTTCTCAAAATTGAGGGCATTTACATCTGAGGTGTGGTCTTATGACTCCCATAAAAGTGGAGTTTGTGCAGAAGGCTGGCTAAACTGGATCTGAGGCATGCTTTGGCCCATTTTTTTGATAAGGGAAATTAACTGTCCCTTCACAACCCAAACATAGCACATATCAACCTAGTCATGGAATACTCCTAAAACGAAACATTTGCATTTAAATCTTTTATTAGTGGTTTTGACATGTGGTCTGTTAGGATTTTACACTCTTCAAAGGAAAGAGGTTGGCTGGACTGGAGCGGGATAGTTCATTCAACACTTATCAAAACACATCTGAAGCCTGACTGCAGGAAGAACCATGTATGGAAGTGTACCAAGGTAGTAGTTCTCCCATCTCTTCACTCTGCTAAACACTGCATTCCATTTGTTTGGGGTCATGTTCTCCAGTCCTTTAACAATTAAATCACTCAGGAGGATACACCTGTAGGAGTGGGTCCTCTCAATAGACCTCAGAGAAAAATTATTCCTGTTGTTTATAATAAACCATTTCAAAGAAGACCAGGCAAAGTCCATCGGGTAGAGGTAGTTGTAAGATGAAGGCACAATAAGAAGCTCATGGCCGTTTGCTCTAGCAACTTCAGGGCAACACTTAATGCTGGCTATGTGGATCGCTGGTAAGGCTGATGGCAGAGTTTCCATCTCCGTCTCCTTGACATCTTTTGCCCCCACAAACCTCAGCTGTGTTCTATCCCTCGTCACAATTACACACTTCCCATGGGATGTAGTCAGAGACTCACACAACTCCTGAAAAGCCCCATTCTGCTGATGGGTGGGCAGATCACCTCTTAATAGCAGTTTGTACTGCCAGGGCACCCACCCTTGGCAGCTGCCAGCGTGAACAAGTGTCCATGACGGCCAATGCAGGTTGGCTTCCTCAGATGATTTTTCTCCTGTTATAAGACCCTCTGGAATATCTGTTTCCCCTAAAAAAACAGTCTTGAAGCCATTGAACTGCAGTGTCCTCAGAGATCTTAAATACTTCAGGCACTGCTGCTTTTGAGCAGCATCAGAACAGCCCCTGGGAAGTACATGCTGGAGTAGTGGATTTGCGAAGCGCTGCATGCCTGTATGCTGGTGTCTCAAGGCTCATGCGGGATTCTTGCAGAGGTCACAATGTGCCTGTTGTCCCGGAGTTATTCTACAGTGTAACAGCTAACCTGCAGCAGCATCACAGGGGCTTTCAGGTGGCTGATTTAAAGGTATCTTGGAAAACAAAGCCTAAGCTTTGGGACCAGTGGTAGAAACCATTTCCTCCTCCCTGGCAACCATGTGCCCTCATGGAGGATGTGGCCTTGAAATCCCCCAGGTGGAGGTGGAGGATGAATCCCAGGTGTCTTATTATTGAGGAAGGGGGACTTCTGGACCCCCATGCACACCTCTCTGATGGGCAGGCCCAATCACAGCAGCATTGTGAGGTGCTGCATGGTGCCTGGCACCCACCAGAACAGCAGCCTATGCAAGGTTCATTGTGTTCAGCCTACCCAGCTCCAGGCCTTGAAGGCAGAAGAAATAAGTGATACCTCAGATGTTGCTTCAGGATGCTTTAGGTTCCCACCTTGTGCTCCCAATTCTCCATTTTGTGCTGGCCCTAGCTATGAACCTCTGAAGGACCTGCATTGTGCCTGACACCGACACCATCACCCTGTCCAGGGCGAGCAGCACCTTCAGAGAAACAGAGGAGATTATGAGGCTAAAAGAGAATTGGCGTTGTGTGAACACAGGGGCTGAAGTGAAGGTCAGAGTAGAGGGTGGACAGGTACCACCCTGCTGCCATAGCAAGTTGTACAGGGATACAGGAGCGTGTGGCACAGTCAGGGCTGCAGCCAGCGTGTGGAGATGGAACAGCCAGGGGAAGATGTGTGCATGTGTGTGTGCCAATGTGTGCACAGGCACACTGAGAGCAGCAAGTATCCATTTGGGGAAGGTTATGGAGCAGCAGAAAGTGAAGACTGAATTGACCCATCTGGTTTCTTACCTGTCCTTACTCCTGCCTCAGATGCATATACAGAATTTTACTGTGGGACCAAGCCTGTCAGTACAAGACTTGAATTGTTTATGCTTAGCTGTACCTACAAAGCTGGGAGTGAAAGCTTGCAGCATTGTCAGCCTGCCAGATGGGGCTGAGCAACACAAATGTGTCAGTCTCTGTTGCTGGCATGCATTTCCTTGCCCATCTCTGAAACTGAGATACCCGACAGTCCACATCATTGCCTCTGGAACAGGTTTCCTTTTTTCCAATACAGTGCGAAACTGTGAATCAAAAGACATCTGAAGATGGACATGGCCAGTGCTGTCTGGATGCTCTCTCTCCTTGCTGAGGCAGATGAGTGATGGGGCTCATTTTGTTAGCAGCACCACATGGAGAACAGAAGTCTAAAATTTAATATAAGAAGGGTATATCTCCAGAAAGAAGCCTATGTGGTTGTTAGCCAGATGCATAATGGTGGCAGATTCGGACTGCACACATATGAAGAAAAATCTGTAGTACATATTCACATGAGAATACAACATAAAATAATATTGACTTACCTGTATTAGGCGATATACTTTTCTCTTTTAGTGTTAGTTTTTGTCCTTAATAGATATATACCAGGAGGATAACCTGACACGAGTAGTCCTACTGGAGTTATTGGGTGCTTATTAGTTCTGAAAAGCACATGTTTAGAGGCCTGATTAGGTCCTGAGGTCCCCAGAATGCTGATTTAGGGACCTCACTTTTCAAGAACTAGATGTAAAGTGCCAAAAGAACTACCTGTAAAGAAATCTTACTCCCTAATTCTTCTTGGTGCCTGTGACAATCATTCTACCTGTGACACCCACTGGAACCACAAATCATATTCCCTGTTACCTAAATTGAAGGTGTCATTTCCTTGTCTCCTCCCACAGAGGATTTACTTAATTATGCATGAGTTGGAGCATGCCACCCTTGAGACAGACACAAAAAAGACACATTGCTTTTGTCACTCTTGCTTTCTAGCTACCTTCTGAATGTGAATGGACACCAGTAGGAAGCAAGTCAGGGGAGCAACTGCGGTAGCATCCTTCTGAATGTGAATAGACACCAACAGGAAGCAAGTCAGGAAAGCAACTGTGGTAGCATCCAAGCAGTGTCCACAGATACGGAAGTAGAATAGGGATTCCCCATCCTCTCCTCCCTCTAGTCCCTGAGACCTCCTGGCCATGATTGGCCAAGGAGAGCTCTAACACTGTCTGTCCTGCTCCTCTGAGACCACCTGACCCTGTCACCAGCAGCAAGCAGCAGCTCTGTGCTGCTGCCCCATGCAGGCTGATAGCCGGCTTCTAGTGCCCAGTTTATCTGTGTGCTCTGAGACTACCTCATAAGGCAATCTGAAACACACTGTAAGTGATCAAAAGCACAGGCCTCTTCTGAACTGCACCACACATGCAGATACCACTGGGGCTGCCTGGGAAAATTAGGCTTGATGTTGCTCAGTTTGGACTCCTTATAGCAAACCAATTGCTCTGTCACTCCAGGCTTTTGCAGTTTTGCAGCATCGTCAAATGCTGAGTGACAAAGCCTGCTGTGTAGGCTGAGTGCTTGTCTGTGATTTCATGTGCCAATGAAGGGACTTGGCAAGGGAGGTGCAAACCAGCTTTTCTACCTGTGAGGCCTTAGGCACGGGCAAGGTTTGTGTCACTGTGTTGTGGTTCTATCCCGGAAGGATATGGTGATACTCTTTGTCAGGTGGCATCGCTGTTCCTGTGTCTTTGGCTGGCCCTGGCTTCTTCAGCCCCCATGAATTGGTTTAAGCCTAACTGGTTATGTAAATACCAATGATAATGCAGCTAATATTAATGACATGGGAGGGATGGACTACTTTCATGTCTTTTTCAGAGTAACTAAGAAGTGGTTTCTTATTTGTCCCATTCATGTACATATATGACATAAACCCTTGAATGGTTTGAAAACCATTCTTCGTGGTCCCAGCATCTCACCATCATTTAAGGAACTTGTCAGTAGACCTAAAGCACTGACCAAGACCCCAAAATATGTATTTTATATCCTGTGCTACCTCTAGTCTGCTGAGGAACTTTTTGCCTGTTTTCCCTTCCATCATGTCTACATATCTACTCAGTGAGCACTTGGGGTCAGGGACCTTTCCTTCTTTTGCAGTTTTAAACTTCTGCCATTCCCTAGCAAGGCCAAACAGTGCAAAATCACTGGCATAGCCAGAGTGTATTTAGGATTTGGGAAAGGGCACTTGTGATTGCTCTCTTATCCTTCAAACACTGCACTGGAGTCTCCTGCTCTTGCCCTGCTATCAAGACCTGCCTCTGGTTTTGGTCTGGGCATCAACACTCAGCAGGATCAGCAGCCTCCTGTTCCCCCCAGGAAGGAGGTGGGAAGCCTGACCCTTGCCTTGTACCAGCTCCTCCATCACTGCCTGGGTACAAAAGTTGGGGCTGAACAGTGACACACACCTCTCCCTCCAATGCACTTTTTTGAAGCTTCACCAAATTCCATTGTGCCACTGAGCTAAATAACAAATTTACCAATTACCCACGAACAAAGTCCCTATTAATGTGGCAATTAGGCTACAAATTATCAGTTACATACCAATTACCCATTTCAGTAGTAATTATGTGATTAGGTTACAAGGCACCACATTCTGTGCACAAGCTAAAAATCATCACAAACCCTTTATTTTAAAATGCCAAATAAAAAGATAATGAAATACAGAACATAATGAAATACACACAAACAGTAGGCATGACATTAGGCAAACGGTGGATGATTTTACTGCTGTATTATATTGCATGCAGCAGCTAAAATGAAGTTGCTTTGAAATTCAACATTTTATTTTTACCCAAATAAAATGTTTTGTAAGTTAGTTTTTTTTTCCTTTTTTTGCCCAAACCAACACTTTATTCTACAGGGAATTTGGTTCTCTTCCAGTCCTACATGGAGTGAAAACTATTAGGATTCTTTTTCTAATACCATATCCAATTTAAATAATCTGTTTTCCCTCCTATTTATCTGATGAAGTCCTAAGCACTCCCTGAAGTTAGTCCCATGCCAGGATAGTATTAATGGTGCCAAATAATGAGACTTTCCAAAACTGTGGAATTTTAGCTCTTAGTCCCTTACGGGGAACCAATAAGAGAAGCAGTTGCCAAAAATCAAAGGTGGCCTCAGGATGGAAACAGAAGAAAGATGAAAACTTCAGAAAATAGCTGAAGCCCATACCTAAAGTGAGAGCCCTAAACTCCTCAGAGCAGAGCTAGCACAACTGCTGGTGGTTTCCCACAAGGACCAGCATGGCACCTTGTGAGGAATGGTGAAATTTGTACTCCAACATTAGGGACTATGCCAAGGTTGACCTTGTCAGCCTTCCCATTGGTGGCATCACAGCCACAGGTTTCTCGACACTGTTGCATGGTTGCAAAAGTTGATAAACTGGAGAACTGATGAACAGGAGAAACTGTCAGTACTGCTAGAAGCCGTGCTGAAGTCTCCTCTCAGTGCTGGCACCAGGCAGGAATAGATCCTTCTCCAAAATGGACAGGGATACTTGCTACCTTCTGGGACACTTCCACATGGGTAGAAGGAACAAACCTGGAACTGCAAGTATGTTTTTTGTGCTTTCAAAGCACCTCTCATTTCTCAGGTCTGAATAGCTGAGATGCTGTAATTGGAGCATGGCTACTGAGTGCAGTCAAAAGCAGCAAGCATAAATAGAAGACCCTGGCTCAAACCAAGCAGTTGTTAAACCAGACATGGTAATGAAGCCAAAGGCAATGGGGTCCAAAACTAACTCAACTGCTTAAATGTCTTCTGCTGGAGACAGTGTCTGGGGAATATGCACCTGTCCAAAAAAGGAGATGCCTGTGTTGGAAAGCCAAATCTCTAGGCTTCAGAGAAGTGTGGAAAGCCAAGAGAGTGGTGTGGATTTCATCTTGGCTATCAGCTGGAAGTATCAGCCTTGGAACATGTCTTACAAGATCAGGCTCTGGAAACTCCCTATAAGGAAATGGCTCACATGTAGTAAATCGTTTCCAGGCAGTTGGCTTGGCCCAAACAGTGGCAAACCCCAATAACAATAACACTATATTGTGGCAGAAGAAGATAGATGCATTAACAAGAAGAAAAGAGAGAAGAATTACAGTAGCAAACATGAAGCTACAGGGAGAGGAAAAACCTGCTTAAGAAAAGTTAGGAAATAATGTTTCCTAGGGTACAGGATAGTTAAGATTTCCTTTCCTGTCACTAGCAAAAAGCAAACACACAAAGCTACATAAAGGAGGCTGAGTGGAACCAGCAACACCCACCCCACAGGCACACAATTTTATGGGATATTTGCTTCTCTAACGAAATGCCTTAAAGTCCTTGGAGTACCTGCACCACCAGTCTCCAGTCATTTCAATTTGCAGACTCCAGACCTTTTTCCAATGAACGTGTGGACCAAAAATCAGAACCTGAAGGCTGCTGCCATCATTTGCCTCTCCACAGCTGACTTCCCAGGACCCCTGCATGTCAGGGCGCTACAGGACATGGACTGAACACCTCCAAGTGTGTGATGTGGTGGACAACTGCCCCCTTCTTATGTCTGCCAAGGCTTGCTGGCCTACAGAAGACACCCTAAAACCATCATGGCACTCCTCTGCTTACTGTCTACCCCCTGAGGACAAAGCAAGGGCTGCAGGTTCAGTGGAATCTCATGATGAGGAGCTTAGCACTAAACACTGAAGGAATTTGTTGGGGGCTATTTGACACAACGGTGATACAACCCTGAGGGCTACAGCTGTGGTTTGTCAGCCCCAGTGTTGTCCGTATGGGCCTGGGGAGGGACTCTGGAGAAACATCTGGATGTCTCGGTCCTCCTCAGTGTCTCAGGCTTTATTTAGTAAAGGGCTAGCATGCAGGAAGAGAGCTTTTGAGAAATACATGACCACTGTCAAAAACCCTTTGCAGACTGAGCCTGTCAAGCAAGCAAACTAGTTCAAGTTTGACATGTGCTTCCAAACCCTTGGAATAACCCTCCTTCCGTAAAGATCAGACATGGGTCAGCTTGCCTCCACCTCCAGGTGCCTGGGTGGTGGTGAAGGTGCACCCCATGGCCAAACTGGCTGCTCTGACCCCCCAGATAAATAAGTGAATGAATAATAACAGCAAACAGGCACACCAACAGTGCCCCAGCTGGAAATGTACTGACCCTGCTTGAAGCAACAGCATGCAAAGGAAGGCCTTCCATTGTCCTGAGAGGCAAGCCATAAAAACAGCTGATAGAAACAGCCACAAAAGAGATGGGCCATCAAGGACTTGATTTCCAGCCTCTTCTCCAACGGCCTGGGGCTGTAATAACACAAGTTGTACTCGGGTACCTTCACAGCTGCACGTGGGAAGCTTGCACAAGACCGGTTGGTGTCTGTCCTGGCACAGCTCCCCATTTTCTCGCTTTCATGAACAAAATATATCCCTGTTTAGGCTCCGTACGCACAATAGAAAGTCAATTAAAAAAAGACATTTTCATACATTTTTCAGGGCTACATCTGTGCTTGGAACCTCAGACCCAGGGTTGTTCTTGCCGTCCTGCCTTTGCAGCTCCAGTAAGGCAGCACTGTTGATAATGATGAAAGTGTCTTTGCTGTCCTTTCCTGGAAGCTCCACCTGGCTTTTCTGAGGGTTAAACTTCCCAGAATAGAGATAGTCCATGTAGTTTTCAGGCTTGCTGGAAACAATATTGCTGAGCATCATAACTAAGAGAAGAAAGCCAAAAAACCCAATGATGATGAGGATATAGAATGAGGCCATTAACTCCTCTTGCATCTCCAAGGCCGGGTTGCTGAAATTATTGAACCGAAGAGTCTTCTTTTGTTCCACAAACATGTGGAGTAAATTCGGCATGACCAAACTGCTGTTTGTGTGGTTGCTGAGAGCCATCTTAAGCTTCCACTCTGGCTGCAAGAGCTAAGCAAAACAAAAGAACCAACTTAGCTGGTTAATGCACACCTGTATCTTTTACTCAGGTCCTGCACACCATTTCCTCTCCTCTGCTGTGTAGCTAACTGCACTTGCCTATATCCTTTAGCTGCTTGTCTTGTGTGCAGAGAAACATGGTGAAAGTCAGTGGCAAGTTAGCACAAGAATTCAAAGAAGGAACAGCTTTCTGCACAAGCACATACTACTCCCTGAGACTGTTTTGCTGGTGATGTCCTGTCAAAACCAGGACATGGTAATAACGCTGCCAATTCCAATGACTATCTCAGTGGAAACAGGATGAGTCGGTCTAAGGTACCAGTATAATTCAAACAGTAACACCACAGAGGTGAGAGAGAACAGTACTGCTGTTACAGCTCTGGCTCCTGAATGCAGCTAAATCATCCACAGCAAAACCTGCTGGATTGAAAAGGAGCTGTGGGAAGGAACTAAACAAATCCAAAATTATTTGTTTGTTATCTTGTTGAGAAGGAAACTATAATTGAGAAAAATAATTGAGAAATTATTTTCTAATTATTTTCTTGAGGTTGTCTCTTTTTTTTAATGAGTTTTTTTTTTAGTCATTTTTAGCACAAGAAGAGCTTCAATCATTGCCTCTAAGTAAACCATGAAATCTTTCCATTCTGAAAAATCCCAAGGTAAAACTTTTTTGACTCCATCTCCCCAGAAATAAGCTTTTTCTTTTGGCAACAGCAATTTTCCAATTTTGATATCAATCTGTGTATAATTTTGGTTCCCTGAAACCCCTTTATCTGGGAAGCATCTGATAATATTACAAAAACTTTATGTAAATCTGGTCCTGCCCAGTTGTAAAAAGCAGCCAAGAGTTTCATTCCAAATGTGCAACTTCTGCTAATTTAAAGTCATTTGCTTTCCTTGTTGTAGTTTTCCTTGCTTTTCAGCCAGCACTGATTAACCTATGTAGCTCTGATGTTGCAAAGAGTCTGTACAAACTGAGTCTGCAATCCCGTGTATTGCAGCAAGAGACCTGGTGGTTTACAGGACCTGAAGATTTGATCACTCCCTTAAATCTCATAGAAGGGATCATTTAAAAAGCTAAATAAGAATAACAGAATAAAAAGCCCTGAAAAAGTTCTGATGGGGACTAGTGAAAGCTCCCTTAGGGCAGCTCTGCCTGACAGTCACTCCAAAGATGTTCAGCAGTGCTAAAATGAAGAAGATAGTGAGCTGAACCCCGGGTCTTGACAGTTGGCATCCCTGGCAGGCAGCCTCCTTCCCTTTCTCAACCTGCTTGCAGGCACTGATGGCAAGAGATGTTATATCTTCTCTCCTTGTGCCTCACACTGGGATGCTCACTACTCCTGACTCAGTGAAGTCAGGCCTTTCCTCTCTGGTCCAGCTAGGATAAGCCCATCACCAGACCACTGAGGTGCTGATTGGGTGTCTGAAATTGCCTGAACATCCTGGGTGATTAAGGTTGTCTATTCCTGGTTAGGTTTCCTCCTTCTTGCAATGATTACCTTTTAATTAATGTGTTTACTCTGCTGGCTGGGTTGTGACTGCTCTTCCTGGAATCTATTAATGGCCAAATAACCACGATGCATGGCTGTGTGAGTTAAGTGCAGAGCTTACATGGGACCCATTCACAGAGGTGCGTGGAGATTTACAACTGCAGCATGGGAGCTGGAGCTGTACCTGGGGCAATATAACGAATTGCAGCAACAGTAGGTGTGTGGGACCACACAGTTCAGGTGGAGTATGGCCTTTAGCTAACCAGGATTTTTTGGTCTATACAGAAAAATAGAAAAGCAAGATTCTTTCCAGGTTCTAAGCCAGATACAAATAAACTTGCCCGTACATCTTCTCTGCTCTGCCCACGGCCAATCTGACTACATCCACTTTGGCTGCAGTAGAAATCCATAATCACAACACTCTGCAGAAGTGAAATTTGTCTTGGCATTCCCCTTTTCAGAGGGCACAATGTGAAAAAAATGATCTATACCTTGGCTGAGCACTAGGTAATAGTTTTATTCTGAGAAAGATTAAGTGAAAGTGAATTGACTTTCTGATAACAAGATTTTCTCTGTTGCTTCCCAAACCCACATTTCCCTTCTGTGCCTTCTCCAGCCTGTTCTGCTGAACTGGTTGCCCTGGGTTTTTTGGCTAATGCCATGGTAAGCTACCCACATTGCAGAGGGCCCAAGTTCAGAAATATAGCAGAATTCTTCCTGATAGATGAATTTCCTAACTTTCTGCAATCCCACTGCAAAAAAACCCGAACAACCCACCCTCTACGCATCCCTAGACTACCTTGTACTCATTTACCACAGCTATACTCATTTTCTATCCTATAAAAGTGAGACTAAGCTTCAATTGCTCTTATCCATGTATATTACTCCCAGTACCTATCACTGCCTGCATTGTGTTGAGGGACTTCTTCTGCACTCATTGTATTGCTTTATGGGTCACCTCCAGCTCTTCTGCAGAGCCCTAGAGACAAGACAGTGGCTAGATGAGCTGTCTGTCTAATTGAACATTAGACAGACATGACAGGAAGATGATATCCAGTAGGGAGCTGCAGCTCCATGTTGCCATTTGGAGTCTCTTGGCATGGGCTGCCGAGCTCCTGCCACCACTGGAGTGGGACTGGTCCTTTAGCTACGTGTACAAGTTGTTAAATTGAATACAAAAGTACAGTGTTTTGACATGCAGTTCCTCAGACACTGCATTCTAAGGAATACAGGGTTTTCTGAACAGTGAAACTGGTTATATGTTGAGTTGGCACCCAAAATAACTGCCAGTGTGGGTATTGCTGAGCCATGTGCTACTCCACTGCATGAACATCCTGTCCATACAGAAAACGTTTTTTTTTGGGGGGAATATGCATTCATGCTTTTCTAACAGTTTTTACCTCCCACACAAAATACAGCAGAAAACCAACATGAGAGGGACCAATCTCCAGAAAACAATAATGAGAGGTTTGAGGCAAATGACATAATGAGCCGAAAGGCCAGGGTATTGCCCATTAACTTTAACAGATGCCTAACTCTCCTTAGGCCAGGCACACAGCACACTGGGCATTTTTAACAGGCAGCTTGCACAACAGTAAGGGAAAGCAAAACCTGGGTATGAACCTCAAAATGAGAAAGAAGAAGTCTAGAGTAGCTCCTTTAGCAGCAACTAGGGGAAGGATTAGCAGCTGCTGTTGTACCACACCAGGCCCCTCTGAAAAAGAGAACAGGCTTCAGGTGGTTTTATACTAATAACTCTGTATATCATCTGTCTTTGTACATGTGCACACTCACACCCAGACACTCACCCAGACACAGACAGTGCTGGAAAGATACTGGGATGCCACATCAGTAATCCAACAGGCTTCAGTACATTTGCATTGCTGCTTTTTCCCCATCATCATATTGGATACACAGGTTAGAAATCAGCCTTTTTTTCCATGATGGGACTCATCCCCTTTCTACCATCTCCTCTTTCCAATGCTTTCCCACAACCTAAGGACTGTTTTTCTATTCTGACCATTTTCTCTGTAGGTTCAAGACCGTGTCTCACACACATCAACTAGAGATAGGCATCACCATTATCTTTGTCATGAGTATTCATAAACCCATGCACACAGATATGTGTGCATAGACTTCTCCCCTCCCAATGCACATAAATACACGCTAAAATAGACAAAAAACCCCACAGAGCTACATGTATAATGCCATATCTAGCTATTTAGTTTTTTAAAGAAAGGACTAATATCTTGAGTGTTAAACAAAGCTGATTTTCAGAAAACAGCAATTCAGGAAAAAGAAGATCCACTAAATGTATCCAAAATAAAGGAGAAATTGAAATGAAAATTCAAACCAGTGCCTACGTATCACTATGATCAAGAAGCTGTAGACAACCCAGGCACCGTAACAACAGCTATGACAGGCTGTACCTATTGAACAGCTTACTTACATTCAGACCTGGCTCTGTCCCGAGAGCAGCACCTCTTTCAGCTGTCAGGCTTGCTCCCAGCTGACCAATGCATTTAACTATTTAAGGAGCACAGGAGAGGAGTGGCCTCTGGTTCTCGCCTCTAGCAAGTAATCACAGGCACATTATGCATGAGGGAGTGTCAGCAGAGCAATGTGGTAACAGGATACTATGGGTCTGTGAGGCTCCTACTACATGGGAGATCCAGGCAAATGGTCATCTATATTCCCTTACCATTCAGGGGATGAGAATAACATGGATGAGGACTCAGTTTCCTCAATACTGGACAAAATAAACCATAAAGGCTGCTCTGTGAGTGTACTTGCTGCTGGACAGAGCCCATGTAAGAGCAGATTGCGGGCCTGGGGTGATGTTTGGTTATTCACCACAGATCTGACATTCTGAAGTCAGCAACAGTCAGAAGTGGGAAAGAAAATAGCTGTATCCATAGGGTCCCCCAGATGTGTTTGGTTGATGCCACCTCATCCCACCAGAAGAAAGAGGCAGTGCAGTTGTGCTGCCTTGTTCAGTGAACACCTACATCCCTGTTCGTCCTGCTTTACCCTTCTGGTGAAAGGATGGGGAAAGAAAGTAGCCAGGAATAAGAAAGAGGATGCTGGATGAAGCAACCTTGCTATCTTTCATCTTGCATCCTCCTGCCCCAGCCTTATATCCTGTTCTGCCAGCTGAGCATGGGTGTTTTATTCCATTAATACACCCTCTCTCTGGCAAAACAGCATGGGTTACACGCCTTTACAGCCAAGTCCCCTTTCAAGATCAACATGTAACAACATCCGTGGCTTGCAACATCTCTAATTCAACTCAGACTTTGCCACTGGAGCCAAAGATGACTGCTGGCATGGTGTTACTTTGTGTAACCAGAACAAGCGAAGGCAGCTGAGTGACGAGGAGAGCTCAAGCTAAAGATAAACCAGTTGGTTTTCCCTCTGTGGAATGGCGGGAGGAAGACTGATAAAAGTGAGGGTAAGCAGGGCCCCACCACAGCAGGGTATGCCTACAGCAGCTACTGCTATTAAACTGCAGTCAAACAGATTCATAAATCTTGCTGTGTGTCTCAGTTCAAACCACTCATTTTTCATGGCTAATCTTTGCTGGATAACATACAGTGCTTTGAAAGCATCAGCAGACCCATGGGTGAGCTGCACCCATGGCTAACAAATGCCGAAACAGGAAGAAAATCAGAAGCAGGGAGCTACTGGTTGGGAGGAAAGGAGACCCAAAGGCTCTCAGACAGCAAGGGTAGTAGGGCCCCAGTGTGGCCACACTGCCAATCTGTTTTACAGCCAACCCCACCTCTTGGAGCAAAATACGGTGTGAACAGTATTACTGGTTTAAAGCCACCATCCCCCTGCGAGCCAAAACCCAGCAGAGAGCATGAAACACCAGCAGGCTGCTCTGTCTGGTCTGGCACTGGGCAGAGCCAGAGACCCGACCTGGCTGTGGATGGGCCCTTAGGACACAACAGAGCTGGGTGGAGATGCTGGCTAGGGCCATTGGGCAGCATAGCTTGGTTAGTGTGGCCCTACAGCATGGCTCATTAGCCAGCTTCTCTGCAGGGCACTACACTGAGGTTCCTGTCTTATTTCCAGCTCTTAAAGAATCATGGTCAGGGTGAGGGGAAGGTGAGAGGCACACCTTGTCTTCTTGCCTCAAGCATGGCTCCTTTGCAGCTCCTGTCCCACACCTCTACCTAGCTGGAGCATGGAGATGGAAACCCACCTGTTTTCATACCTCTTCCATAGATGTGATGGTCCTTTTTCTTAAAATCAAAATCAAATGTGAATGTAAAAGTGTGAACACTGTTAACAAGCTCTGTGGTGAAGATGACTACCTGATCCCATGCAGAACATGAGGTTGTGTGTATGAGTGACACAGGCTCAAGCATACACCAAAGGTGGGATTTATTTTGCCACCTGGGATTCTACTGGGAGCTTCCCTACTCAATAGGAAGAGTCAGATAGGCTGGAAGAGTGATGAGTCCACCTCTCAGCACAACATGCCCTCAAGAAGAGCTTGCTTTCTAATGACTGTGATTAGTGTCAGCCTGTAACCTGACGACAGTAAAAGTGCTGTGAGATAGACTCCCCCCTCAGCCATACCAAGGCAAAGGATGAAGGATTCCTACTAGTCCTTCCTAAGCCAGGACAGCAATAGTCCCACATCATCCAGATAACATTCCCAATACCAAGAACAAAGGAACTGAGGTAGTGTAAGATGTCCAGGTGAGGGGGAAGGCAGAAATTAGGAGAGTGTGTCACAAGGCTGGATCCCACTGCAGTGTGGATGGAGAGGCATGCAGCCCCAACCATGTCCCTTGACTCAGCACCTGCCTGATGGTGACAGTCTCCTTCCTTCCCCCACAGTCCTGGAAGTCTGTGCTGGTGCCAGGGGTCACCTTTCTTTAAAAAGGAAGGAAGGAAGAAAGGAAGAGGTTTGGAGCATGAATGTAGCAGCTGGGCTGGAAGTCATTCTGACAATCTTTCAGTGAAGGCGTATAGACCCTAGAATAAGCTGGGAATTTTGCATCAGCTTTACAGGAGGTAAGCCAGGGCATATGAGCTGAGGATGTGATTCTGTTGTGAACGAAGTTTCTTTGATATAAAAGATAACGTAAGGAAAAAAATACATACCAGCAAGGCTATTTTGGACAAACGTTAGATGTTAGAGTATTGCCTACTCTATAGGAAGAATCAAAGCTCCCCCCCAGCAAGAAGCAGTTTAGAAGCTGGTGGAAATGGAGCTAATCTCCATGCTTCCCCTCTTCTAGGACCAAGGACACCTGGAAGTACATGCAGGACATGACCAAGATGGGCATGTCTTTAAAATCCAGTAGGTTGGAGTGAGCCAGGAACAGAAGATTCATCATGCTATTGAAGCACCTGGACAAGCCCAGATGAGCTTCAGACTAGAAGCATTTCCCATGCACACTTTCCTCTGTTGTGTGCTAGCTTGTTTTCCATGCTCTCACCCCCATGGGATACAAGGTGGATCGTGCCTTCAAGTGATATTTCCTGTTGAGCCAGGACTACCTGCCTGCCTCAGAGGAAGTGGGATGAAGGAATGTCTGGATCTAAAATGAGTGATGGAGCATTTCTCACATGGCG
This sequence comes from Agapornis canus, assembly GCA_036873685.1. Classification (NCBI taxonomy): domain Eukaryota; kingdom Metazoa; phylum Chordata; class Aves; order Psittaciformes; family Psittacidae; genus Agapornis; species Agapornis canus. The sequence goes on along the minus strand of JBAFWW010066304.1, from coordinate 5,156 downwards.
AAGTTCTTCAAACAGACCATGCTGGTCACTGGGGACAGTGGGTTACTGAGGACCTCAGCCCCATGTGGCTGTGACTTCCTCACAAACAATCTAGGTCATTCCCTGACAGGCATTAACTCCAGGAATAAACCATCCACAAGACAGGAATGATGAGGGGTGCGCCTCCCCCAGCAGTTCTCCTGGGGTTGCTGTTGGCTGGAGGACCCTATGGTATCCCGGAGGCAAGCCTGTCTTGCCACGAGGCAAGGGCACAATGCCCATGGCATACTGCTGCAGTGCTGGCAGGAGACCTGTTCCATGGGGAACTGGAGGAGCCAGCACTGGAAGAGAAATATGTTGAGTTTGCAGAGAGCTTGCAGAGAGCTGGGGAGCATTTGTTAGAGTACTGAGGTACCATATGTAGAAAACCCCTTCCTAGGACTCTGGTTGGGCAGGGTGATGATCTGCCATGTCCTTCTCCCACCTTCCTCTCTGATGGCTGAGTCATCCTGGCTTTCTAGAAGAGGCTGGGAAGGGGCACTGACTGGTGGTGGCTGCAGGTAAGAGCTGCAGGTGATGGCCGCAGTGCAAGGCAGTGCACATTTCCTCTTTGGCAGGTCAGACTGTGTGTGTCATGAATCTCATTGCCCAAGTTTCTGTGTCTGAGAATGAGCCAGAGCTTTCATTTTGCTGTTGCAATAACAGGCCTTGGGCTAGTCCTGGTTGTCTGGTGACCTCTTCCTCCCACTCCATGCTTAAGTGTAGGTGTGAGAAAAAGCTCATCTGAATCCTTGAGTATTTATGCAAAGCACCATTGCAGCCCTGATCTTACACTGGGGCTAAGGGGAAGCAGCATGGTCCTGGCATATCAGCACATCTGCTCAGGAGTTTTTGCTATGTGCCCATGCAGTGCACCTCAGCCGTGTGGCTCACTTCTTCTTAACCCTTTTTTCCTGTGCGACCATTAGATATTCCCAATAATCCTCCTCGGCAATAGGGGTGAGCCCTGAATAACTACTTGAACACTGAATATATCAGATGAAAGAAGACAGCTTACTGCGAAATCTGCAGTGTCAGTGTGTGAATCAGCAAAAACGACGTAATTAGGTATTTTGTTATGAGGGATTCTGATGATAAAAGTCTCAGGCAGTTAAGTTTAGGCTCTTTGTTTCTTTCTTCCTTTTTTTCTAGCTTCCCCAGCATTTATTGGCTGATCCTTACAGATGCCTTTAGCCTTCTCTGTATTCCAGTGTATCAGACTTCTGCAGCTTTTGCTGCTTTCCCACCATTCTCAGACTCTCCCTCTGTATGAGTGCTGCTGTGACCCCACATCACCGGGAGGCAGCTGTGGCAGCCAGCGCTGCCGGGACCTGTCCTCTTGCAACAGAGAGCACTTCAAAGGCATTGCCAAGCACTGCGAACTCCTCAGTGCTTCATCACTCAATTCATTTCACGTGCGGGCTCTACGTGTACATGACTGCTTCAGGAGTTGATTGTCTCAGAGCCACTTCCATGTTTTGCTGCTTGTGACTCACCTACTGACAGTAAAACTCTGGATATTGCCCTTATATTGTGCCCGTGAAGCAAAACAGACCCACATTTGCTGTGGTCCGGTGTTCACATTTTGGCTCCTGTCCAAACACACGGTAATACGATTTGAGTAGTATCACCTCCAGGATAGCGTGCCCCTCCCATCCTGTGCTTCATATCCTGTTTCCACCACAGGCTACACATTAAGGAGCTGTTGCAGAGGACGACATCACACTGGGATAACCTGAGCCATTCCATGGCTGTGGCCTCTGGCCGCTGGTGACACCTGAGGACAAGCTGTGCCTTCCCCACAGGAGGAGGGGAGCTGAAGCAGGAAAACCAAGTGCAGCAAACACTAAGGAGTGGCATAATCTGTGATGAATGCTGAAACTATCCACAGAACTTCACAAAGGCTTTTCTCCTCCCGTGTTTCACTCCTGATTGCAGTCAGCCATCACAGTAGGTGGAAGAGGGTACAGAGGAGGCTAACAGCATTGGAAGAGAAATCGTGTTTGCTGCCCTGTGATTTGGGCACTGGCAGAGATGCAGCTGTGGCAGGGTGATTACCCCTGAGGGCTTTATTTCTGGACAATCACTGTGATGAGCTTCTCAGATCCACCTTCAGTTGGGCATTTCTTAGACCATAGGCTGGGCAGCTGGGAACAGCTGTCTGGGATCTGCCCATAAGGTCCCCAGAATGGAAGGAGGTGTCACAGAGGAGGAGTATTTGTGTAGGGCCATGTTCTAGGGAGCCACCTGGGTACGGCCACACATGACGGCAGGGAGGCAGGCAGTTTGACTGGTTGCCCCATGTTGTCCACTGTAATTGCCTGCTTCCTCCCCCCCTCCCCTGAAGATTTCCAGATAAAACATGTCAGCCTGAAACACCTGCAATGGGATTTAACCTGGTAGGTGCCACCTTGCCTCCCTCCTTGAATGGAAACTAATGTGGAATAAAGCCACAGGCACATCTGATAAGCAGATCAGGTTGCAACATCCCTTTTCTGAAATTTCAGACTGCTTAATCCTCTTTGAATCCCCAAAAGGGCCAATGGCTACTGTGGGTAAATAAAGAAGAGAACCTGGATGCAGGGTAGTGTACCACCTGCCCTGTTTCCCACTGAAGGAAGCTTGGGAGGGAAAAGGAAAGTTACCTGGAGCAGAAGAAAGGAAGGAGAAACTGGTGCCATCAGTGAGGCTGTCCTGGGTGTCATAGTGGGAGAGCTGGGAAGCAGGTCTGGAGTTTTGGCATGGCTGCTGTCCCCTGGGAACATCTTCTGGATGGATTCGTTGCCCTTTATCTTGCCCAACAGTTACCTCTGCTGTTATTGCAGTTATGCCTTGGCCTCCACGTGCTGTTGCCACAGAACACACACCATGGCAATGTGATCTTGTTTGGCTCGAGTTTTTTTGGGTTATAGGGGGTGCTACCATAGAACCAGAGAATGGTTTGTGTTGGAAGGACATTAAGGCTCATCCAGTTCCAAACCCCTGCCATAGGCAGGGACACCTTCCACTAGACTAGGTTGCTCCAAGCCCCAACCAACCTGGCCTTGAACACTGCCAGGGATGAAGCATTCACATCTTCCCTGGGCAACCTGTGCTGGTGAAGAATTTTTTCCTAATGCCTAACTGAAACATCCCGTCTATCAACTTAAAGCCATTCCTGCCCTGTCACTACATGTCCTTGTAAAAGGTCCTGCTCCAGATTTCCTGTAGGCCTGCTTTAGGTACTGGTAGGTTGCTATGAGGTTTCCCCATAGCCTTCTCCTCTCCAGGCTGAACAAGCCCAACTCCCTCAGCGTTTCTTCATAGGAGAGGTCCTCCAGCCCTCTGATCATCTTCTTGGCCTCCTCTGGACTTGCTTTGATCACAGGGTATTAGTTTACATCATATAACACTGTTCTTCAGACCAGGCCAGATCGTTTCCTTCACAGGGCACATGCTGGGATGTGATGATACTCTATATTGTAAGGTAATGCCATTTTCTTTGATGCTGGTGAGTCTAAATCAGGGTGAGATCCTTTTTCGCTGCTGTCTATGGCAGCACTGCCATCAGCAGAGACATTACCATTACCTGTACTCCTGCCCAAGCCCAGCCAGGGTGGTCACCAGGGAGAAGAGCTGCCCCACATAGACACAGTGTGGACACAGTCACGTTCCCCTGGAGGGACATGGGAAATGAGAGAAAACCAGGTCAGAAATCTGAGTGCGGGTAGTGTGCCCTCGAGATACCTGGTGGCAGCTTCAAAGGGTCTGTCAATTTCTGTATTTTGGTGACTTATATGAGCAGAAATAAGGAGCAACATGCACATAAAGAGATCCAGCAGTGGCTGTTTAATAGGAACATGTTGGATTCAATAATTTGTTGAACAAAGAAGACCATGTCTCTATCGCCTCTATTCCACAGTTAGTTAGCCAACACCACTGGCAATTTGGATTCGCTCGAACCAGTATGTTTTTCTTCTGCTCACTTTTATTCAAGTTGTATTTTATTCTGCTACAGTCCCTCTCTCAAGGTCAGGCTTTGGAGGAAAAAAACTGTTGGGCTGTTGCTGTTAAAGAAGCCCCACTGTTTTTGAGGGAAAGCCTAGCAGAGGGTTAATTCTAGGTATCAGTCCTATTGCAGGCTGCCTCAGAGTAAATCTCTGTGGCTTCTTGGTTGGCAGAGGGTGCCTGACTGATGAGGGTGCTGGTTTGTATTGTAACTCTTGCATATTCAGATGGAAACTAAATAAAAGTAGGCAGAGGATTTGATGGTTTATTCCATTATCTCTGCATGCAGGTATGGGCCAGAGCCACCCCTGAGTCCCTGGGAGCTGGGCTGCTGGGAGTGAAGCTGCTGAGGCACCTGCAGGGTGAGCTCAGCTCAATCAGCCTGGAGAAGGGATCTTGCCTGCAGGTGCAGAGGGGGCATGAGATTGTTGTTTGCACTCTTTTCCTGGATTTGTTTTGTGTTGTTAGGGGGAAAGCTGATAATAAAGGCTTGAGAAAATATTGCCAGGGCAAAAAGTCCCATCAGATTGGAGGTCTCTAAGCCTGCTGTTGCCATGGGTCTGAGTAAAGACCACAGGCTTGAGTCATGTGTGCACAACAGTGAACCAGAACAGCTGCTGAATCAACTGTTCCCCTGACAGATTACCCTGCCACTCGAAGCTGGAGGTCACAAGGAAAAAGGAAATTGGAGTTCAGACTTTGGGAACAATGGGCTAGATCCTCCACTGATATGGCCCCTTTCAGCTGAGGCTGAGGGGTTATGCTCCTTTCTGTCAAGCGAGGACATGTGGACTGCTGGGGAAGCTGGGGAGGGAGGTCTGAAGGCCAGAGGTTATGGTTTGAAGGGAAACCTGGAGAAGGGGGAATACTGTATACTGCTGATGGGGCTGTGTCAGGTAAGCATTACCTCCCCAGCAGGTAAGTGTGCTGTGCTGAACAGCAGCTGCCAGTCAATCCTTGATCCTTGCTGTTAAATTAGAATGAATGCTCACATCTGGGCTAACAAGCTATGTTTGTGTAAGTGTATGAAAGCTCCCACATCTAGAAACAAAATCAGAACTGTACAGGAATGTTGTCCGGGAAGCTAGGGACCACATAAGGAAAGCTAAGGCCCAGTTAGAATTAAACTTAGCTAGGGATGTTAAGGATAA
>JBAFWW010066296.1:20304-32419 GCA_036873685.1 Agapornis canus | reverse complement strand
GGTTGGACTAGATGGTCTTTCGAGGTCCCTTCCAACCCTTAGGATTCTGTGATTCAGCCACTGTATGCTTTACAGTCTTCTATAGCTTTGTGAAGGCTGTTCACAGCTCTAATAACTACATCAATGCACACTAATTTTGTGGGAAAGTAGTTACGTTTCTTTGACGATTAGGGCTGAATGTTGTTGCCATAGGGATGCTGTCCTCAAAAATATATGGATGAAAGTATTTTTTTTTTTTTTTTGATGTAGTCTTTTACAGCAATGCTTTCTCAGTGCCCAAGCAGTCTTACCACTGTGGTCTGCCTTGTGTGCCCTGCTGAAAGGACTTGAGCAACCCTGTGATAGAGTACACTCCGTTAAGTGGCTTTTAAATGGCCACAAGGCATCATAGCTCTACTGATTTTCATACAGGAGCTTTGTTGGTGAGGTGAGTTGCAGGAGAGTTGTCTGAGGTTACAGTAATTTGTGTTGGTCTTGCTAGGAAAGGAAATGGCTGACATTATGGCATGGACCTTGTCTCCTGAGTTGCCGCATGAAAGAAAGGCCTTAACTTCAAGATTCCTGTCACCACCATTTGGAAATGGCATTCCTGTCTCTCAACAGCTGGGGATTCTATGTCTGTTGAAGGTGATGGGCTGTGGGCATTCAGGACCATCTCTGAAGCTTCCTTACCTGTGCTTCTTCACATAGAAATTTGAGGGGAAGGAGGTTGGATTTGATTCACTGATAAATGTCAAAAGTCTTAGTTTTTTCCCCCGAAATTATATGTTTAAAGATACTGATATGATGGTTCCAGTCTTTTGCACAGTTACCCAATCACCAAGTAGTCAGCCAGCAAGATCACAGTCTGGGATCATTCCTTGCTTCTTGATGTTTGGACCTACTGTTCACATAAATGCCTGTCTTCCTGCTTTTTGGAACATTCTTCAAAACTTTGTGCTCAGTTTCTCCTATGTACAAAATGAATTCATGTCAGTAGTAATTACATTGTTGCCTGGAGCAAGAAAATGACTGTAATGCTTGTCTTATGTATGTAGGGTCTAAAAGGGGAATTATAGAATCACTTGTAAGATCTCAGTTGTCATCTTTACATATAATTAAATCAGGATGCCTCCACAGGGCAGTTCATCCCAGCTTAATGTAGAAGTGAGGTGCAGTTCATTCCACTAGATCTGTCTGATGAAAATAGAGGATACAGTTCACCTGCAATTTATTATCTAAATGGTAGATCATCTTGGTTAGGAACTTAAGTTCCCATTCAATTCAAAGGAGGTTATAGCTAATATGGAAAATAAATCTCTATTGCAGTTCAGAGCTAATTAAAGTAGACCAGTAGTTTTATTTCACCATGTTTCAAAGTACATCCCGAGTGTAAGAATAATACCCCCATTGTATTGTATTGTAATCTAACATCTGCATTTTAATAGAGAGGGTTTTTGTTTCTATTCAAGCAAACTCTTTGATTACAAAACTGAAAATCAATTACTTATCAACCACTGTTCTTGACAGTCATTTATCTTGCAAGATCTCCCATTATCACATTATTTGCACCAGTTCACTGGAAAGATTGCTGTATTTCAGTTTCAATACCTTCAGCTTTGTATCTATTCGCAAAAATAATTTGAACCAAATTCTTGTAATTCTTTAACACTTCATTTCTAATTGCTGCTGATTCATTTTCACAATTAACTCAAAACAGTTGAAAGTACCCCTAACCTTGTAATGAGCTTTTTTTTTTTTAACTTTCACTTTCTTCTAAAGTTTGTAAGCAGCAAGACTAATTCAATACAGTGCTTAATATGCTTAGTGGAGGTAAATTACAGCTTGTGAAGGCCCTATATCTTGGATTTGAACTGCATTTAAATTAGGATTTTTTTATTAGTCTATTCACTGACATATTAACAAAAGATGAAAAAAAGAGCTGAAAGATGAAGACTGGCTTAATTCCATGTGATCTGTCAACTATTTGGAGCATAAATCAAAGCTTTCTTGTTATGCGGTATTTCTTTATGACTATAAATTGTCTGTTATAAAAGCAGCATTGCAGAGCAAACCTCAGCAATGATGAGCAACATGTTGATATTGCAGAGCATATTTCACCTCATATTACTTGTGGTTCTGTTAAAGACAATAATAGCTGAGTCTTATGATATCTTTTAATGGCATTGCTATCAAAAAGAATCCTTTAACACACTTTGATTATATGGTAGCGAAGCAGTCTCTTGGTAGTAGGTTTAATAGTACCTTTTGGCAGTCTTATGTAACCATCCCATTTGCTCAATACATACAAACTAAAGCAAATTATAGAAAGACCTTTCTGCTTTCTTCCAGCTTGTTTATTTTCATTTAATCACGGTTTCCTTCTCCTCAAATTGTATTTTTTTTTCTGTCTGTAGGATACTTGTCATTTTTATTACTACTCAGCAACCATCTTATTTGTTTTATACAGTTTCTTCTTACAGATACAGCTTTTGATATCATGTCATTAACGTACAGCTGAAGTTCTGTTTTCTGTGTATTTTAATAACTTATAATAATAAAATCTTTCTTACTAGTGTTCCACAGAACTTAGTTGTCTTCATGCACTGTTTTCTGTTTGTATTATCTGAGCATAAGTTCTTGTAGGGCATAGCCTTCTGTATTACGTGATGACACACTAATTTGTTTTTCCTATGACTAGTTGATAAATCCCATTTCTGCCTTATCATAGACAAATGCAAATAGCTTGTCCTTTGTGCTTTGAATACAGTTCAAAAGCTCACATACAATTGAAAGATTTGATTCCTCTTGATTTTTAGTCAGTATGCAGGGCATGTACATGGTTTCATTAACTTCTTTGTCACTGCTTGTCTCAAAAGTTGATTCTTTGCTACATTGGTTTTGTCTAGTCTTTTACTTTGTATATTGATTAATAATTCTTTCTAGTTTGTCTTCCTGATTTTATTGTTCAAAGACAGAAGCTTTTTCCAAATGCAACTGATGAGTTGGCTAGGAAATTCCAATACAGTTGGAATTTGTTAAAAAGTTGTTAAAAAAATGCAAACTGTGTGCCCAGGTGGCCAAGAAGACCAACATCATTCTCATTTGTATCAGAAATTGCGTAGCCAGCAGGGCCAGGGCAGTGATCATTGCTCTGTACTCAGCACTGGTGAGGCAGCACCTCAAATACTGTGTTCGGTTTTGGGCCCCTCACTGCAATAATAACACTGAAATGCTGGAGCATGAAGGGCACCTGGTTGTTGCATGTGAATAGTTTGATCAGAACCAATGTGAACTGATGGCTGCTTGGAAAGCCATGAAAACTTGCATAGGCAGAAATATTAGCAAAGGTGGTGCTAAAATAAGCCTTTTGCTTTGAATAAGTTTTCAGAAACCAATTTGTGCTTCATATACTGATGGTGATTTGTAAGCAGTCACCCCTTTCATTACAGTGCTTGCTTGAAAAAAAATATTATGCTGTGAATTGCTAAGAATGCTTTTTGCAGTAGCTATGGGCTCCTTGGAGTTTTTTTGGCTAGCTACCAAACTAGCTCATCTCTGCTCTGCTTGTGACATTTTGTTTGATCATGTCATAAAGTGGTAAGGCCATGGAATGTATACATAGCACTATGGGCTAATAAAGTACTTATCCTTTAATGTCTCCCAGATGCTTGCCTATAGCTTTTTCCAGTAGTAAAGAGAATATGTTGGCTTGGTGTGATTTTGTGTTTATACTGTTTGCTGGGCCTATGTGGTAAGTCGCGTTCTTTCCTCCTTTACTTTTATAGAATCAGTAAAGTGAGTGTTGGCTTAAAGGTCTGTTCCTCTATGTGTAACACATGCTATGCCCATTATATAACTAGGATCAAATGATAATAAAGATGAGGTTATAGGAACATCTTTGAGGGAAAAACCAGTCAATAATTTCTATTATGTGAAACCACAAAATTCTGTGGGCTGGTTGTAGGTAACTCCTTGGAGATTTAGAGTAATTAGAATGAAGATAAGATTTCCCAAATTTGGGAGAACATGTGAGACTGAACCTGTTTATTCTGCCTTACAGAAAGAAAGTGCATGATGCTTGGCATTTGATTCTTCATTGCTTATAATCTGATGTTGTTAGGTATGGTAGCTAATGCAGGTACAAACAGGAAGTACTGTGACTGCCTTTTTACTTACATTTTGCATCGTTGTAAATCACCAGCTGGATCATTATCAAGTGCCTGTGGGGCAGGAGATAAATGAAACCCTGTCTTTTTTATGCAGGTAGGACTGCCTGTTGAGCTAAAGCTGAAAATCAAGAAAAATCAATTGGAATATTCTAACAAGTTATTAAAATGAAAATGTAAAGTTAACAGTTTTTTATTGTTTACTCAGTCATGAGATACCAGGTAAATTTTTGACAATGCTCAAATGCTTTTCAAGGCCAAGTACTCTTTCAATAGCAATACAGATGTTTAGGCCCAGACTACGCTTGTCAGAGCACTTCACACTCTATATGATTTATTCTGTAACTGTTATAAAAGCATCTGCCAGCACAGTGATTGTCATCAAGAACATGATCTGTGGTCAACAGCAGAAGCTTCCATTATACAAACAGTTGTACTGTCAAAACTGAGCTTTTGATGAATTAGCTAATTTTGTTTGAAAAGGCTGGAAGAGATCGCGTTAGTTGAAGGCACTGACTTGCCGGGATGATACAGAATATTGTTGGGGCTGCATTTTTCCTAGTCCAAACATAGCTTTTGTTGTATGCATCCTTCTTTTACAAAACAGAAATGCAAAGGCTTACCATGCAAAATCCCACAGGGCTGTGGGCCTTCAGGTTTATCTCTGGAATGCTTAGCTGTTGTGGACATGGTCCTACAGAGTCCCTCTCATATCCCATGATAACAGGACACCCTCAAGAGTTGCTTTGGAAAGAAATCCACACAGCTAACACCTTGAACAGGTTGTAGCCTGAAGTCAGTTTGGTAATAGGAATGCTGTCCTGAGAGAGCCACTGAACACCAAGGACAGGGACAAACCCCAAATGCCATCTACTGCATGTCTCAGTAACAATGCAGGAAGATAATCTTGTCCACTGAAGAGCCACAGGTTGATGATGATAACAGAAAGCTCATACATTTCCCTAACCCCCCTACCTTTTTCGTGGCAGGAACAGTAGAATTCTGCTGCTCTACCAAAATCTGTGGTGAGAGCACACATCAAGAGAACAAGGGACTGATTAATTTCTTTGTAGTACCCGAGGGGATTTTATCCTTTCCAGTAGGAGTCTATGGGTGCTTTCCAGCCATCATGCTGAAGCTCTGCAAAAGCTAGTGTCCCTATGATGAAGAGCATAGCAATCATCCAGTGCTCAGGATTGTCAGATACAAAGGAGAGAGGAAGATAAAGAGCTCTATTTTCATGTGAAATACTTGCATGGCACAGTTAATGGATACAATACTTCTGAAACAGTGAGTATGACATTGAGGAGGAGAAATAGTTATTAAGTCCACATGATGACATAGGAATTAGGTCTTGTTGTTTCATGTTCAGCAGGTGAATGTATTTGATTGAAATCTGTAGCTACATAGATAGAATAAAGTTAAGACTGTGTGTAACTATTTATATAGTATTATTGGCATACTGATTAAATAAACATCATTATCCAGAAGGGCATACTGATTAAATAAACATCATTATCCAGAAGCACCAAATACACCTTATGTGGGTTCTGAGGTTGAGTAAAGCTGTAGTCAGGGGGTAAATATCACTAGGTGCAGATACACTGTTGAATTGGTTTGTTTCTTGCAGGAATGGCATTGCACTACGTGCAAATACACTGTTGAATTGGTTTGCTTCTTGTTTTACTTCATGATCATAGCTCTGTCAATAATCTGCACAGTGCACATGTTAATTCAGTCATGGTTTCCAAGCAGTGAACTGAGCTCTAGAAATCTTGGTGTGGAAGAAAGAGTAGTTTATTGCTAGGGGTTGCATTATACAAAAAGAGCATTGATATAAACCAGTGTGCAGACTTGTTCCAGTAACCAGGGTTCAATCTGTGCTGTCAATAGCAGGGTCAGTATAGATGGACTTCAGGCAGCTAAAAATTCAGTCAATAGAGAATGTATTAACTCTACTTACTGAATGTAGCTGTAATTAGATCTATGATGAAACAGACTGTGGGACAAAACAATCACAACGAATTAATTCATAAAGAAAGATCACAAACTTCATATATTTTAAGGTCAGAAGTCACTGTTTGATGTCCTGGTTAATATAGATCATGTGACTTTCATGAATTGATTAACATTGACTTCTGTAGGACCAAGACCTTTATTTGGGTTTTCCCTGTTATATCTAACTGCTGAAATCACTGTATCAGAAATAAATCTAAGACATTTTTCAGTTCATCCCCTTCAAACTTTTCAATGTTGTTTGCAGTCCACTACATCAATGTCATATGCTGCTATAAAGGGAGCTGATGTGCCCTTTCTCATCTAGGCTTTGCAAGAGCATAATTCCTATTAGCTCCAGGTAACTCTGAAAATAAAAATGATAGCAAGCTGATATTTCCACAGAGAAAGGGAGAGAGAGGAAGAGGAGTAAGTTAGTAGGTGAATGGCATGAACATATTTTCTCTTGTTCCTGCTTCAATTTGCAGACTAATTGGATAAATGGGTGAGAAGGAAAACAGCCTAGTCTATTTTAAAAGGTCTTTACAATGGATATATCCCTACTTTTTAAAAATTGTTCTTTTGCATTTCCAAAGGAAACTAAAGTCATCAGTATGCAGAAGTGAGAAGGGCCTTACATACAAAAATAGTCAAAAGCAGATACCTGTTGTCTGTATATGAATATGGACATTATATGAGAGTTCTTCTCCAGTATTGTCCTGGGTTTAGCTGTATCAGTCATTTTTCTACTTCCTAGTAGCTGGTGCAGTGCTGTGTTTTCAATTTCAGTCTGAGAACAATGCTGGAGACACACTGATGTTTTAGTTGTTGCTCAGTACTGCTTACCTTTATCAAGGACTTTCCAGTGTTTCACATTCTGCCTGTGAGGAGGGGAACTGGAAGCTGGGTGGAAGCAAAGACAGGACATCTGACCCTAACTACCCATACCACAGTGCAACATGCTCAATGTATAAACTTGGGGGGAATCACCTGGAAGGGCCAGATCGCTGCTCAGGTTGGGCTGGGTATCGGTTGGTGAGTGGTGAGTTGTATTGTGCATCGCTTGTGGTTATTGTTTTGTTTTTCCCCTTCTCTTTTTAATTTTATATTCTCTCCTTTTATTATTTCCTTTATTACTATTGGTGGTATCAGTAGTAATTTTATATTACACTTTAGTTACTGGACTGTTCTTATCTCAACCTGTGGAGTTCGCATTGTTTCAGTTCTCCTCATCCTGCCCAGAGGTGAGGGGAAGGGGGAGTGTGTGAGTGGCTGCATGGTGCTGAGTTTCTGGCTGTGTTTAAACCATGACAGAAATATTTGTTTTACCTCCACAGATCTGCCACTATAGGGAAATCTGTACCTGCTCAAGTTACTTTTGCATTTATTGACTGCTATTGGATTTACATTTGTTCAGTGATCTTTCTTTAAATTGTTTTGTTATTAGATGTCAAGTTTGAAATACATAACAACCTGTGGCAACTAATTCCACATATTATTGCATACTGCGTGAAAACATCCCTTCTTTATCTGTTTTGAATGATCTACTTGATCATTAAACTTGATGGCCTAGTTTATTTGGTCATTTCATATACTGAAGCTTTTTTTTTGTTGGATCTGGCTGGGATAGAGTTAATTTTCTTCATAGCTGTGTTTTGGATTTGTGATCGACGTGATATTGCTAGCGCACCAACACTTTAGCTTTGCTAAGCAGTACTTACACAGAGTTAGATGTTTCTGTTTCTCAAGCTACAATGAGTATCTGGGGGTGGAAAAGGAGCTGAGGGCGTGACACACAGACTGGACAGCTGACATTAGCAGACCAAAAGCCTATTTCATGCCATATGTGTCATACTCAGCATTAAAAGCTTGTGGTAAGAAGGAGATGGGAAAGAAGGGGTTGTTCACAGTTATGTTGTTTGTCTTCCTGACTAACCAGTTGCAGAGGTTCTGCTTTCTTGGGGATGGCTGAACAACTGCCTACTTGTAGCCAAATTCCTTGCTTTGCTTGTGCATACAGCTTTGCGTCATACATTCAGCTGGCTTTATCTTGGTCCAAGAGTTTTCAGCTTTTGCTCTTGGGATTTTCTCCCTCATCATCCTGAGGGTGGTGAGTGAGTGGGTGGGTGCTTGGCTGCTGTCTGCAGCAACCCACCAGTTACCTTTTGACAAAGTGTGCTTTCCTCGTGAATCTTCTAAGGCTACTATATTCCTTCCTGAAATGCGAGAACTAGAACTGCACATGGTTTGCAAGATGCAAGTGCACCACAGAATTGGATGGTGAAATTTTTTGTCTTCAGTTGTGTTATCAGTTCATTTTCTAATAATTTGTAACATTTTGCATTCTGACAGCTACTGGTAATTTTCTTAAATTATCCTAGTTCAAAGGTTTGTTTTTTTCTTTTTTCCCTCAGTGGTAGCTAGTTCAAAGCTCATCAATCCGCATGTAATTTAGAGTTGTTTTCTTATCCATAGGTGTAATTTTACATTTATCATTTCATCTGCTATTTCCTATGTCCTTTTAAACTCCCTGTAAAGTGTCAGTGGATGAAATAGTAGACATAGGGTAATCTTGAGAAATACTATTCCATATCAGGTGATAAATACTACAGAAATTGAACTAAATTTTCCAGAAAGCTATTACAAGGATTTTTTGTGTGTGTGCATAATTATTCTCAGGGAAAACCTTATATAATTCATAGTGATTTGTACTGAGAAAAGTATGTGATGTTCCACTTTGTCTTGAAAACATGTGACTATTATCTAAAGATATTCAAAAAGAAGCTCTGTATTAGCCAGTACTCTTTCTACTTTTATCATCTAAAAATGACTGGACAGCCCTGTGATGTTTATAAGCAGTGTTACATGTCTTTGGCTTGAAAAGTATGGTCACTTCGATGACATTTTTCTGACACTAATGCCTGAGTTCAAAGACATAACTAAATACAGATTAGAACAGAAATGTAAAAGGAATCATATATCTGAATTGCTTCCTCAGGTAAAATAGAAAGGAGATGAATTTTTCCTTGAAAACTTTGGGAAATCCATTATTAATCTGACATATTAGTCCCAAGAAATATGCTGCTGATGATGCATATGAATATGCTTACATGAAAGTATTTCAAATTTAAATTGAAATACATTTGAAAGGAAATTGTCTCAACCATTTGTGATTGCTTTGCTGTTCTTGCAAAAGCAGTTACTTATTCTTTTTCCAGAATGCAGTAGATGATCATGTCACAGTTAAAGACTGGATCAGTCAAGAACAAAGCAAGCCTGTAGCTTAGGAAATGTGATGGTTTTTGCTGAGAAGATGATGTATTTGTAAGACATAGGAATCTTTCAGATCAAATTTCATGCTTTTGTTCAGAAAACCATAAGGTCAAACAAATTGCACTGGAACAGGAGAAAATATGCATGGAGTACGTCTTTGAAATCCTACAGTAATCTATCAAAGGTAGTTATTTTTCATTTTTCATACAGTTGACACTGTTTAAGAATTATTGCTGCTTTGTTAAATGGCACTCAACTCAGCAGCCTAAGGGGAGGTGCAAGACATGGGTTGGAAAATACTGCTTACACATCTTCACATCCAAACACGTCTGCGGCTCACAATTTTGCTCTCATGATGCATTAAGTCTTTTAAAACAATATGTTGAGCATGCTTATGTGATAAGAATCAAAGACATAAAAGACAAAGACATATCAAGGACATAAAATGCATAGAGAAGTAGAATTTGATCATGTGTTCTACCAGGAATACAGCTATTTTGTTGCACATTCAGGCAAAAAGCATTAAGTGTCCATTTAGTGCTGATGCTCTCCACCATGCATGGTGGATCATAACGTTTGTTCTGTCATGTTTCCTCCATTTTGCTTCCCTACAAAAACTCTAGCAGCTACCCAGACAGTGTTAAATGTATGCTCCTTCCTGCAGTACTCAGCATAAGGTGTATGTCAAAGACAGAGGAGAAAGAATAACAGGCATGCTGTTTAGGCTGGCAGTACTCAGCTCGTGGAAGCCTGTTGGGATAATTTTAAACTTGTTGCCAGAATTGACTCCAGGCTTCACTATGTTCCGTATTTGGAGTTTGGCCTGAGAACAGAGTCAGGATGCTGTGAAGTTTATCTTTGATGCCTGTTAACAACTGTGCCCACTGCAAGGCAGGCACAGCAGAAAGTGGGGTCCAGCAGCTTTCCCACTTGTAGGCAAGTATCTGATCAGCTTTCCAGATGACTTCTTTCTGGACTCTTCCTGGTGAAACTGTGCCTGCCTGATGCTGTAGCTTTCAAGCAGATTTTTTTTCTCTATGGTTGTCTAAAATAAAGTAGATGCAGGACTTGGAAGCAATGTTGCTTTCTGTTTGCACATTCTTACTGCCACCGTATCCCAGAAGAAGTACATTAAGTTAGAGGAGGCTCAGAGCTGACAATAGACAAGGTAACAACTCTCACAGAGGGCACTTAGTTTCTGTTAGGCTCTTCAGCAGGTCCAGGGTGTTGAGTTGTCTAAGATTTGTTGACTGGGATTTTGCTGTGCTATTTTTCTTAGCTGGGAGAGTATTGCCCCTTCTCAGTTAGATTTATGGTGCAGTACTTCTTAATGAAGGTTTTTAGTTTCAGATTGATGGCTACTTAACTAAAGGACTGTGGTTGAAAGTTCTCATCAAGGGTACAAAACATGTCTTACCATGTCTTGTTCAACGTTTCACAGTACTATTCCTCTTGGTTTGTGCTTAAGCACTTGTAGGGAAATTTTCTCCTAGGTTAAATCTGTAGAGCTGTGGGTTATCCATCTTCCACTATGAATCAGACAATGACTACAGTTAACCCTTTTGTGGGTTCTTTGTATGACCTTGCTTTCAAAGCTTTGTTGCCTTCAGAGAACCAAGGAAATGTTTACAGCATGGCTTTGCCATTTCATATTTATGATTGACAGACCCCTACTATGGGTGCCCAGATTTGAGTGAGGTATCCTAAACTCTCATATAGTTAATGTAAAGAAATAAGTACTCTCAGGGCATAATTAATGTTATTCTAAAGTGGCTGTCTAACGCAGATCAAGTGAATAGTGATGTAAGACTACCAGGACAACCTAGAGTGAATAGCTAATCTCTTGACATCTAAATAACATAAATTGAAAACTAAGAGAAGTGAATCCTACTCTAATCCATTGTTTAAATGTTGGGTGGTTTTCATACTGTAGGAGAGTGCTAAGAAGTTGGTGTTTGGTTCTTGCTTGAAAAAAATTAGCTAGAGAAAACAAAAGGGGTTAAAGATCTAGGCTGAGACTCACAAATAGAACGTCTCTGCAGTACAGGTATCTGTATGTGAGCTATGTATATAAAATACCGTACAGTTAAGGCACCTTTCAACCCCCACTGTGGTGGGGGAGTTGAAGCTAGATGGTCTTTAAGGATCCTTCCGACCCAAGCCATTCTATGATTCTATGGTTCTATATTCTAATTAATGCACTTAGTGGAGCTAGAGCAGCTGTTCAACTGGGCAGATGTATATGTCTTCTTTAGGCTGAGCTCTTGAAAGTTCTCTTTTCACTTTCCAAACTGGAGGTCTAGACGCTGTAGAAACAGATGGATGGTGTATACATACATTTAAGTGTCTGAACACGAAATTGAACTCTTACCTCA
Organism: Agapornis canus; assembly: GCA_036873685.1. Taxonomy (NCBI): domain Eukaryota; kingdom Metazoa; phylum Chordata; class Aves; order Psittaciformes; family Psittacidae; genus Agapornis; species Agapornis canus. The sequence goes on along the minus strand of JBAFWW010066296.1, from coordinate 20,628 downwards.
ATACAGGTAGAGCAGAATTTTTTGTAGTGGTTATCTAAAAATAACACTAATATTTCATTGCTGTAGTGACTTAATCCTAGTAGATGGATGAATGACTGTCTTTACTTTTTTGCTCACACTCAGGCTTGGAACATTTACATGTTGTTGGCTTATCTGTTGTTGGCTTGGTAAATAATGACTCGTGCTAGACAGAAAGGTTTTTGGAAGATGATTATCATCAATTTAGCATTTGGATGCTGGGGAGGTAGAATCGTTGCATTATAGAATAGTTAGGGTTGGAAAGGACATTAAGATCATCTAGTTCCAAACCCCCTGCCATAAGCA
>JBAFWW010066294.1:5699-15781 GCA_036873685.1 Agapornis canus | reverse complement strand
CATTAGGAATTATTTAGCAACAGGTCTTAGTTTTCTGCATTTTATCTTTTCACAGCCATATCAGGCCCCATCTCAGTAGTGCTGAAACAGTGAGGAAAGAAGCTCTTAAAAATAAAGACACAAACTGTTTCTGAAGTGTGCAATTTGCAGAATAATACCCCCAGGTTACAAGAACATAGTGAGGCTAGCAGCCTGTATGCATATTGTATAGTATAGTATAGTATGATGTCTCTAATTAAGAAAGCAACTGAAGGGTACAAGGTGAAGTGTAGAAGAATCTTTTGTCTCTTCCAAGTCACCAGGCTTGAAATGAGCCAGCTCTTAGTCATAAGCTCCACTCTCTCCTCTGCTAAGTTTGTATGGTTAAGGAGGATCCTGATTCTCTGAAATCAGTGGTTAATGTCCCATCAATATCAGCATACCTGAGATTTCATTTGTGCATTACAAGTTCGTTTCTGGGTCTGAATAATGCACTCAGTAATGAGATATTTTCTGCCTTGTCACAAGTGTTTAAACACACCTGGAGTAAAGCCATTGCATGCATTAACCTGTGTGGTTCAGTCTTCCCAGAGGAAAGTTCTGTTAGACATTCATCTGTCAAATGAAAGATCCTTATATTATAGGTATCTTCTCATGATCAAGAAAACCACCTGCATGGACAAAGACATATTTACCAACTCAAATGAGACATAATGAATACCTCAAATTGCTCTGAATAGTTGTTGCTGTCTAGACAGAATTGTTGAGTAACATAGATGTACTTTCTATGCGTAGCTTTTCAGGCCTATTGGGCACACCTAACTTTCAGTTAACATCTTCTGAAGTTTTTTTGCACTTTTTCTCTGCACATGTTTTATGCTATTTTCTCCCATATCTTCCTGTTTCTTTGTCTGAGCTACGGCCTGGATCTGGACAGGCTGTTAGAGCTTAAGAATGGTCTGAAACCTTGATAATATGAAAATATTTCTACAGGAGATATTTCTTATTCAGTTGATGTAAGCATTATCTTCCACTGCCCATGTACCTAACAAATGTAAAGCAAATGGTTGTTTTCCTAGAAAGGACATTATCGTAATAAACCAATTCTTGATAATTTATATTTTTACAAAGGCATTTCTTCTAGATGACCCTTTGGCTGCTGAATATTACAGTTAAGTTGGTACATGCTGTTAAAAATATTGCTCTATTTTTCCTTTAGCAATTTTGCAGCAAAATATTGCTCAGCATGAAAATGAAATGATAAAGATAATAATTGCAAGATATGCTACTGTATCTCCTGTTATTAAAATGAGAAACACGAGAGGATTTGGAATACATATCCTTAATTATTTTGTCTGTCTATTGAGGAAATAGAGAACCAATGCAAAATACCCTCCCCCCCCCCCCAACCACAAAATCTGGTTTTATTTTATGAGATTAAAATAGTTTTTTTCTTTCAGGGTTTTTCCCATGAACTAAAGCTCTGTGATCACAATTGATTTTTTAAAGTACTTTTAACAATTATTTAGACAAAATTAACATATGCCACTGCAAATACTGGGAGGGTTAAGGTATTACAGCTGGATTCTTCATACGTATCACCTAAAAAATGGATTTCCTCAGACATAAAAGTTTCATGAATTGTATCAACAACATGACATCAGCACTGCTGTCTTCCCATGTCATAGCTTCTGTTCCCATGGTATTTTGAGATCATAGTAAATAAAATACACAAACCAGAGAAAAAATAAAATGCTTTAGAAAATAATTACTTGATCATAACTTACAGGCACCCAATAGCTGACTTGTGTACTCATCCGGATATAACGAGGCAATTTAGAAAGAGTTTAAGAATAAAGTTAAAAAGCCCTTCTACATTTCCCCCTCTAGTTAATCAAACGTAATCACATCATAAAATTCTAGAGAAAATTTTACCGTGTTGTTGGATAAGAAATAGGAGCCTTGCCTGCTGAGCACGTACTGGAAAACTATTCCAGAAATTTACTCCTGCAACTTCTCCTTCCAGTTATTTCAAAATCAAAAATGGATATAAACTATCTGTAAATGTGTTTATCCTGGTTTCAGCTCTAACAGTTCTTTTTCCCCTTCCTAGTAGCTGATAGAGTGCTGTACTTTGGCTTTAGTCTCAGAACAACGCTGATAACACACTGATGTTTTCATTGTTGCCAGATAGCTCTTACCTTGAGCAAGGACTTTTCAGTCTCTCACGCTTTGCCAGTGAGGAGGGGCATGGGAAACCAGGAGGAAGCAGAGACAGCACACCTAACCCCAACTAGACAAACGGGTGTTCCATACCACAGCATGTCATGTCCAGTATCAAAACTGGGGGGAGTCACCCAGAAAGGCAGATCATTGCTTGTGTCAAGCTGGGTATTGGTCAGCAGGTGGTGAGCAATTGCATGTGCATCACTGCCGTTTATTGTTGTTTTTTCCTTTCCCCTTTTAGTTTTATATTTTCTGTCCTTGTTTCCTTATTAGTGGTAGTACTCTTATATTGTACTTTAGTGATTGTACTGTTCTTATATCAACCCCTGGGGTTTAACATTCTTTCGGTTCTTCTCCTCATTCCACCTGGAGTGGAAAAGGAGGGAGGTGAGCAAACAGGCACGTGGTGCTGAGTTACTGACTGATTCTAAGCCATAAAATATTTAACCATGATTTTAGGAACCTTTACAGGTATTGCTTGAAGGGATACCTCTGTCTTCTAATTTGATATGTGCTATATTTTTATCAAAACAGCTTTCATATTTGTTATAAGCCTTTTAGGGACTCCAAATAGCATGTGTTAGAAAGAGCCCAGATTCAAGAAAATGAGATTTCTGAAGTGATTCTGTTACAGTATTCTTCAGCTAGGATAAATAACTTTATGGAAACTGGACCTATCAGGCCTTCTGAAATGTAGAAAATTACTTCATCCATAAGTATTTCCATAAGTACTGCTGCCAGGTGCCTCAGTGCTGGCTTTCCGCAGCTCTCCAAAAGTCAGATACACTCAGTCTTTCTTGATGGTGGTAGGACATCCCAGTACTACCACATATCTCTACTTCAGCTGCCTTCAGAAGAAAATTCAGGGGGCTCATCTTGCTGGACCATTGCTTTTTAAACAAATCTTCCATAACATTTTATACATTAGCAGACTATACAATATGCTCTATCTCTAGGTTAAGTGGCATATACTGTTTATGCTCATCATATACATTCTGAAGGATATTTACAGCATTATTGCTAATCCAAATTCAGAGAACATTTTAATAAACAGTATTTCCAAGTAAACAGATTTTTTTATGTCTTTATTTTATTCTGAAAATAAAATAAAACTGTGCATCAGGATTCACAAGAGAACTTGATACTCCATAACATAAACAAATAAATAAAAATTCACTGGAAACCTTCACTGTCTCCTTCTTTGGCCCCAAAGCTTTTGTCAGATTTTTCTTTTCAAACATGGCTACTGTTACTAAACCACTGAAATATTATACATCAGTTGAGCTCACATCACTTTACCTGACAAAATGCATCACTGAGACCTTCTCTCATAGTTCCAGTGACTCTGTTGATATCTGCTCTGTGGGCCTTCATGAGAACTGCATATTGTTGTACTCTGATTTCATGTTCCAAAGTCATCCAGACTTTAAAATATTTTAAGGCTTCAAACAGTAGAAATATCAGAGACATATTTTAACATGAAAATTTCTAAATATATTAGGAAAAAAAAATTATTGCCCTGACAGAATATTAGAACCACTCTTCTGGAGGTTCTACCAAACAGTAATTGGACATTGCAACTTTATGTGTTGTAAATATAGTTTCAGCACATGTAACTCTCCTTGCCATCTATTATCTCCTAGCAGAGGCATCAACAGCCAAGCCTATTCCTTAATTATGTTACCGAATTATAGTAGGTAATTTCTTTAGCTTACAACACAGGTTGTATAGCAATATATTTCTTTTATTACTAGTGAAAGGAAAACCTGCAGTAGTGGCCAAACCTTTTCAGCAAGCATCCTTTAATTTACTTTAAACTGATTTAGGATCTAGGATTAAAATATAATTCAAAGTGTAAGGGTCTTAATTCCACAGGGAACAATAACTTGTTAGTCAGTAAATCTAGAGTGTTAAATAAATATTGCTAGAAGGGACTTCAAAAGGCCATTTGTCTACCTCTTTGCCCTCAGGCAGGATCTCTATTATTGGCAACAGATGTTTGCCTAACCCAACCTTAAAAGACCTGTCACATCCTGGTTTCCAGTTCTGGAAATTCCAAAACTGATAAATTAGGGTTATTACAAATTAGAGGATATTTTCTGCAGTGTGTATCCTCAGACTTCTTTCTTGCAGTGTGTGAACCCTGAAATGTGTGTTCTGCAGTCTTCATAATTTCTCTTAGCCTTGTTTCTCAGATTTTTCAGTTGCTACTAACTTTGCCAGAAGAAGGAATCAAGCCCTCATTAAGTCCACTTTGATAAGGAAGTGTGTAGATTTTTGGAATTCCTTCAGATTGTTTTGTCATCCAGTGTACAGCTAGAAAGAAAAGAAAGGATTAAAGAAACAAATGTCATCACAAAGGCAATCAGGTGTTCGCTCCTCTAGGTAGTTTTACATTAGGTACTGGGCTGAAGATAAACCACAAAATAAGTATTTACCTTCCTTTTTTTCAATTTTATCTTCACAGTTTATAATCCAGACACAACCCAGACTAAATTATTACTTTTGGTTCCAGAACTGGGTATTCTTTTTTCAATAAAAGACATTATTTCAATATCTTAAATGTTTTGGAATGAATTTTTTTCTGGTGACAAATGTCAACATTATATGTAAACTAGCAAAATATCTCTTTTTGAAAACCCAAAATTTATGAAAATTGATATGAAAGGGAGCTGGAAAAGTTAATTCATTCTCCCTGCTGAAGGGGAATCAGCTGTTCCGGTGTAATTTTTGACAGACTTTCCCACTTTATTTTAGAAAGTACCCATGTTAGAAAGTTCACAGCCTTCCTGAACAGGCTGCTTCCATGCATAGGTTTAGGAATTTGTTCTGATGTCTAACCTAAATCTTCTTTTCTGCATTTTAGATCAACTTCAATGTGGTGAACTGATATTCTTTCAGTTAGTATCAAATAAGTTTCTGTTTTGTGTTGGGAAGTGCATCATGCTTGTGGTATGAGAAGGTTAAAAAAGGTACAGACTCATTTTGGCTGCTCAGATTAAAAATTAAGGGGTTTACTATACATTAATAAATAATTACACTACTTTTCATGAAGTCTAATAATTTATAGTGTACTTCTATTCCACTTCACTTAAAGCCATGAGGAACTGTGTGAGGGTTATTTGTGGATGAGCAGGTTAATTAGTAATGAGAACGGAGGGTCAAGTAGTCCAACCCCAACCAGTCTATTGATGACATCCGCTAAATTTACACCTGCATCTTGGACAGAGCACAATCCAATGCTATATGGTTACTCCTTTTTTTAAGCAACAGGAGGGAGCAAGGAGGATGGTTGCTGGATTTTTGGGTCCAAATCATCCCCTAAGAATGTCCATGGGGATCACAACCCAGCCTTTGCTGTACAAGTGACTGGAGTTTGAGGGTGAATCTAAACAGCTTCTACAGTTTCTCTGAAATGAGAAAGCATCTTTCTTACCATGAAGAGTCAAATTCTACCTCCAGGAAGTAGGAATTTTAGAAGGAACTGGTCTTAGACAAGAGGTTTTAGAAGATTGCTCTTTTTTTGCAAAGGATATTGTTCAGCGTTCTGCTGAGTGCCAGGAGTAATGTCCTTCCCAAATGGTTCAGGTTTGGCCTGGCCCATAGTTTAACCACAGTGCCATTGTTATGTAGAGAGCAGCTCTATGCAAGGAATCTCCTCAGCAACACAGAGGAGATTATTTAAACTACTGCAATAAAAGCTCATACTTTCAGTTTGCACTTGTTTACCAAGCTTGGGTAGTTCACCACCAAGGAATCATCAAAAGTGAACAAACTCTATGTAGTACTACCTAACTGGGAAGCAGGGAATTACCTTCTCCCCTTACACCATGCTGTCCTTAAATTTTTTTGTCTGTCTTTATTGTGGGAACATTTGTTTTTCACTAGACAAGGAGCTGACTACACACTCTTGGATGTCTGAAGCAACTCCAAATCTAGTCCTTTAGAAATAAGATTTGCTGGCCATTGATAACTCATAAAATAGGAACTTTGTTAATTGCAAGGGGTTAATGGCAAAATAATTCAATATAGTAAGAAACACATGAGATATAAACAATTACTCTCAAACCTTCTTCCACCTATCTCAGTGCTCTACTTATCACAAGTATGCTGTAAAGTGTCAATCTGTTCAGTAGTGCTGCTTTTTTATCAGTAAAAAAATTAAAAATTTCATGCATTCCAGACCACAATAAGCTTAAGAATTTATTCCAATCTTTCTGTAGAGCCCTTTTAAAGGAGAAAGAAAGAGGTTAGGTGGTGAGAATCAAAATATGGTTGTCATTTTCATATCCTACAGTTTCCTGTTCTATTAGTCCAGATAAACTGTAAGATCATCTAAATTATATCCCTAACAGTGATCACCACAGGATGGGTAATGTGAGAACTGTAGTTTATTGGCAGAACCCAAGAAGAAAACACATATGCTACTACAGGTAAAATCAAGGGGGGAACAAGATGGACTCCTCTTAAACCCAGCAAAAACGTCTGTATGGTAAAGCAATTTCTGCTGACAATTTAGGACAGAGTATCTTTATTATCCCATTATTATGCCCCAGTGATTATCTATTATTATAGGTATCACCAGATCATGAAATATGGGTGCTTATCAATCCATTTCGGGGCATTGAAGTTATCCCAAATCACTTCTCTAGACAGTTCAGGCTGAAGTATTTGAGTTTGCAGACTCAAACACATGCTCTGAAGGCTAGCAATGACTGCTGGTGATCTAGCTGTACTTTCACTGTTGACTTTGCAGTGCAGGGCCAGAAATCTGTATCCAGAGTAAATAAGGCTTTCTTTGCTCTCCGTCCTCCTCAGCAGGCTTTTCTACAGTAGGATGAACATATTTTTTTTATTGTTCTAGGACCTCAGTAATATCAGTGTGTGCTCTCAGAGTTTTAAAAGTTCCAGAACATTCCAAGAAAGATTTACTTCTCCTTTTCTTTCCCAAATATTATATATGATTTATTAATTTAAAGTATGAGCTGCTTTGAAAAATAATTTCAGACAAAACCAAAACAAACAAAAAATCCACATTTTTAAAGCATCGTGCACTATATTATAACTTTGATCATGTTTTAACGTGTTTGCTTATATTATCTCTGAATGGCTTGTTCTCATTTTCAGATGTTTTACATAGACTCTCAGTATGTACTATGTACTGCTGATGACTTTTATTTTGGGTAAGAAAAGTTTGATAATAACATTCTTAATAATTGTGCTGCTGTGGTATGGTACCACACCACATATTACATTTTTTCAAATTAGTATTTACCTTTTGTTGTATTTGCATATATACCTTCTGTGGTAAATGCTAATTGGAAGTGTCAGAGTTTCCTTTCAATTTAATTAGCATAATTGCACATAGAAAAGAGCGGAAAGCTCTTTTAACTTAAATAACATTTATTACAACTGCCCAAAATATCATTGTTGCTAGAGTTTCCTAGGTAACCTTAAGCATCCACTGTCAACATACAGAACAGCTTGACATCTGAAAATTCCTACAAAGTTACAACAGCTTTTTGATTTATTACACTTTTTTTCTTTTATACAAAACAGATTGAAGAGCCCGATTTTGATAATTTTCTTCTTTAATTCTTTCATATTTCTGTCTTTTTGCTATATGCTTTTTGGAGAATGAAAGTCTTGTTTGGGAAATGAAGTCCCTGACCCACTACACTTGCAGAGAAAGAGAACCAGTCCCCTGTGTGCTGACAGCAGAGCTGACGTTAGATGGATGTAGCTGCTGGGCAGATTTCTAGTTCTATCAAGTAGATCTGTCAGTGGAGTTTTCTTCGATCAAGAACACAGGATTTAAATAAAGCAGTTGGTACCGGTATTTTCTGGCATGCGTGTGAGTCAAGTAAAGAATGGATAAGCGTGGTTTTCAGCAATGATATGTGAGGTAGATAGGCTGTGAAACTCAGCTACAGAGATATGTATGAGACAACCTTTTTACTCAGTAGCATGCATTCTGCAGACATCCTAAATGTCCTACTGTATTTTAGGTAAGCCATTTCTATTCTGCCAAATTTCCTCACATATGGCATTCAGAAAGAAATTCACAGGAACATACAAGAGGAAAGGATTATTTCAGGTACCATGGAGAGGCCACAGAACCTCATTTTCTGGGTAGTACTTACCTACTAGAAATTCAGATCTGCAATAGGATATCCAAAGCTACAGCTGAACCATCAGAAGGTTTCTGTAATATTTCTACAGTCTGCACAGGAAGTCCATGGGAAACAGAAAATAACCATGCTAAAACTTCCAAATTCTCTAAAGGGGCCTTTTTCAAAAAATTTTTATATTTCTCCTTCCAAAAAGCACACACAATCTGCATTGACTCTAAAGAGAACAAAACCTTTATATATTTGAGGGCACTTAATGAACAGGCATTCAGTCATGGGCATACACATTCATAGGGAAACCTAATAAAAATGATATAAGGGTTAAACCACAGTAAGAACTCAGAGTAATTTTTTGAGTAAAAACATCTTTGAGTTGGGCCATCTATTACTACATGGAGAGATATTCATACATAGAATCACATAGGGTTCACAGCTGTTTAATTTTAAATTTTTTTAAGTTAGCTTAATTCCCAGTAGAAATTACTGGAGCACATTGAAAGTACTATCAAAATAATATTTTATTTTTTTTTTTGACTGTAAGAACAAGCTAATCAAATGTTGTAACAACACTTTTATGTAAAATGTGAAAAATAATTTTTTTCTTAGTTTTAATGAAGGACAACACTTAGTAAATATTTGCTTGTAAAAAGCATACAGTTTTGCAGAAAAGACTCTCCATTATAAAATAAGCTTATGGAAGCTGATACAATTTCATTCATGCTGCTGAACTGTCATAAAATTTATATCTCCTTAGAAAGACCTGGAAATGGTACACTCCAATATCTTATTAACATGAGTATTAACATGGAAAATATTGCAAGTCATGCTATGACATTTCTTGAAAACTAACCCTATGATCAGCACTAAATAGTGTGCTCTGTGGAACGACCCTGTTACATGGATTGAGTTCCTGTCTGATTTTTTTCTAAAGCAAACGAATTACTGTCTTCAACAGAAGTAAATATTAAAATAATTGAATTTATTTGCTTTTAAATATCACTTTAGAGTGTTACTAGAATGGCAGCCTATTTGTCAGTGTCAGTGCTGAGATGGTTGCTCACCTTTGTTCAAGAGGAAATACTTCCAAGAGTAATCCACAGGCTACCCAGTTGCAGTGGTATGGCTTTCTTTTACTCACTATTTGTAATTTAACAGAGCAAGCAGAGCATATTTTGAGTGCAATAGAAATGAAATGCTGCTCAAAGAATGCTTAAACTTTAACACCTGTTTTCATGGGCATCTTAAGTAGTTTGCAAAAGATACTTCTATTAAAAAGTTCACACTGCATAGTCTTTGTCCATGATGTTAAGATAATACAAGGAAATTCCCTTCAACATAAATGCATCCTAAGGAAAGGTGATTTACAGCTATTTGTTGCTGTAGTAGAGAAAGGCAGAATGATTGGTTGCTACTGGTATGACAAACCTGGGAAAAGGAACTTAACCTCAGGCTAAAGCTAGATTAGCAAACTCTAGGGACTTATTTCATTTCAGCATAGTCACTTAGATTTTCTGCACTGTGACTATATGGCTGTTAGGATAAGCCTTTCACCTGCAAACAAGACTTGGGCATGCTATGATTCAGTCCTTCTTGTACAACCATAAGGACTTTGTGTCAACAAGTAATTGCCAGATCTTTCTGGCACGGTGGTTGCAAGATCAGATTTCCCTTTTATGTATGCCAGTAAAACAGAATTTGCAGCCTTGGGAAAAAAAAACAAAAACAAAAACAAACAAACAAACAAAC
>JBAFWW010066286.1:28873-41458 GCA_036873685.1 Agapornis canus | reverse complement strand
CTGCTTATGGCAGGGGGGTTGGAACTAGATGATCTTGAGGTCCTTTCCAGCCCTAACTATTCCGTGATTCTAGGATGAGACCAAAAACTTCATGTAGCCTAGGGCTGTTTCTGAGTGTAACTAGTAATTCATCTTAAGAAAACCATTAAGAAGTGCCTACTTCAGTTGCTGTCCCATTCCAGGAAGTGGCATTTTGAAATATTTTCTGACATAGTGATTACACTTGCATGTTTTTATTAGACCTTGGTCTACATTTGATTTACTGTTTTGTAGTTCCTTTGTGAACATTTGATTTCCGTGGCAATGAGTTCTACAGTAGTTTTTTTTGTTTGCTGTAAAACGTCTGCTGGATAACTCAATTGTTTTCAAATTTCTGTGTTAAATAGCTAGTAATTGGTTTTCTATGCCATTCACCTTTTAAATGATCTTGTATGATGTTCCCCTGCTCAGCTGTTTGCTTTATAAACTGAAGAGCTTTGTTACTTTGACATTTTCAAATGGCAGCCACAGAGTGTCTTAATCCTTGCTGTTATTTTCTGTACTTTCTCAGTTTTTGTTGCTACTTTTCTTAGATGAGATGGTCAGAAATATTTTCAGTAGGGAAGATTTATGAATATCTCAAAATTTTACAAAGAATGATGCTTTCTGCAAGTTTCTTTTTCTCCAAATTTCTTTTTTGAAAATTGGAGCTATAATCTTCCGAGCTAGATTGGTGGTTTAAAACCTCTGTCTTTTAGTTGGTACTATTTTCTAGGTGTTTTAGAGGCAACAGAGGGGAGAGCGACCTACATTTGTTACATCATGCTCTCACACTTGGGTATTTGGGTATGAACTCTTGAAGTAGTTTCAAAGCTGAAGTAGGGGGGTACTATTTCCTGTAGCAAGGTATTGTATCTTTTTAAAACACACTAAAAAGAAATACTCAGTTTTGAAGAGCTGTGCAATTAGTTTGCCAGTAGCTGCTGGTGTTTCTTAAGGACTGTGCGTGTGTGTGTGTTGTCCTACATTCCTGCTGAAATACTGTGCTTCAGAAACATGCCCTAATATGCAGAGGCTCCAGGGCTGGTAAGTAGGATTGAAAGCCTGGTTCAAAAACTGTTGATAAAAGCCTAAACCTAAGTTAAGTTTGATTTAAGCTGCTAATATGGCAAATGTTTTACTAAGCTTAAATACTATGGTTTAGTATTTGTATGCTTTTAACAGTTGTGAGTTAATATTCGTCACCTGTTTCTGAAGATTGCTTTCAACAGGTTCAGATCAAAGTGTTTAATTGTTATAATAGGAAGTGTTATAATAGGGAGTGTTCCTTCTGCCTTCTCTTCTTATGAAGTTTGGAGGAGGGGAGAAGCAGGACTAGAAAGTATTAGTAAGTGAAATATAGCCAAGCTAAACTGGAGTAAGCTTTTGGTCAGGGTAATGGCACTTGGTAAAGTATGTAATGCATCACTGTTTGAATTCTTGGCAAAGTGTGGCTTTAATTTGGCAGTGTTTTTTACTGTTGAGGTTAAGTGTTTTAATTTGTGTTAGTATTAACACAGTTCAACCTGCTGTAAGAAAATGTAACTTCTGATTCCATTGTGACGCTCAAATTCAGCCCTAGTTAGCAGAACACACCCTTCTCACTTAAGCTGTTCTTTCATGATGGTTAAGTTGTAACTTGTCTTTCCAGTTTTCGAAAGGCATACCACCACCACTCCCCCCACATTCTTCTTTTTCTTTCTTTTTTTTTTCCTTGCTATTTTTGCTATTTTTTCAATTTTTTTTTTCTTTCTATCCCCCCCAGCTTGTTACTTACTGATTTCCTCCTCACTTGCAAGCTCTGAGAGTGTTGCTGCCCTGGCTACCATAGTAAAGAGCACTGCATAAAAGAAGAATCTGCTAACAGCAGCACAAATATTTGGAAAAACACTTTTTTAAGCATGGAGAAAATTGATACTCACTTTTTAGTAGTATTGGCTCTACCCTAAACTTGCTTGTAGTTTGCTCTGTCTCTTACTCAGCCAGAACTTTTAGATGCTTCTTGGTACAGCTGTTAGTTCTAGTACCAGTGCATGTATTTGTCTTATCCTTACTGCAGAACTTGGCACACCTCTTTGTAGAGCTACATGTACTTCCTTCTGACCTGATCTTCCAGGTCAGAGATCTGTCCTAAGGTCCTGCAGTTTCTTGTGTTAGACACTTTAGGTAGCAGAGTGTCACCTGTCAGTTTCTTTAGGTGTCATCTTTCCAGCAACTAGTGAAAATGTTGAGCAATATGGGTCCCAGTATCTATCCTTGCGGTGTGTTGCTTGTTACGGCTATGAGCCAAGTGTCACCTTCTGAGCCTGGTAGACCAGCAGATTTTCAGTCCTTTTACCAGTCTGTCTGGCCTGCCTGCGAGTCCTTGAGTTCTAGATGAGAAAGTTTTGGGAGGCTCTGTTAGAAGCCTTTCAAAGCCTTGCTTTCTGCCTGTCTGTTCTGAGCCTTCTTGCAACTCTTGCTTTTACATTTTAGTGCCCCAGAGGATGGCAGGAGGGGTGTAACAGGCTGTAAGTTTTCCTTAATCTGTTCTCTGTTAATAACAAAGTATAAACCACCAGTATCTTTTCCATCTGGATTGAGATGGGAAACTAAATCCTTCCCTGTTAGGATTTGCATTTTAAGATGGGGAAAGCGGTAGAGTTGAAATGAACTGAAACTGTAGGCTAGCAAATTCTTTGACCTACTGAAATTCAATAGTATTATTATAGATCTTTTCCATTTTAGAAGAAGGAGTTATCTTTGTTTTTGAAATGTTCAAATCCGTTAGAATGACAGAAGAAGTATGCTATGGGAATTTCCCTTTTAAGCATTTGTATGAAAAAAGCCTTTTGGCTTTGGTTGTTTCTTATAGAACCTGGTGACAGTCCTCTGTACTCAGAAGTGTATGGCAGATCCTTGAGCATCAACAGAACAATATTGCTGCCTTGATTCTGTCTGGCTCTCGGTAAATGATTTTGTAATTTACATGTGATCTGTTTCTAAAAGCAGCAGGACTGGAGGGCTGATTCCTGTTGATCTCAGGCAACAACCTCACTGTCTACAGTGGAGAAAAGAAACACAGTTGCTAGTATTGTGCAAGCACTTCCTCTTCACTGGCTGTGAGAGGTTCTTAGCCTCTGCTCTGTTGGTACTGTCTCAAAGCAGTAGAGCAGAAACATGTTAAATTGTAGTCTTCTCTTGATGTTAAGGAAGTATGAATGGCTATTGAAATGAATCTAGAGTAGTATGATGCTTCACCAGATAGAAGGCGTTTATTATTTGTGTATATCCTCTTCCTTATTTTCACTTTTTTTCACCTGTGTGCCCTTATTTTTCCAGGGGAGGCACAAATGCTTTAATACTTTGAGAGTTACTTAGCAGCAGAGCTATTTTCTTGGCTACATTGCATGGAACATTTAAAAGGTATTCCACTATTGTACTGAAAAGTGCTGCTTCAAAAGGAACTCTTTCAAAAAGATGGATGGGATGACTCGGATTCTGAGCAGTCCTTCCGTAACTGAAGGATCTTCATACATTATCTATTCTGAAATAAACTTCAGAGATGTTGCCTGTTCTTCTTTCCATTACCAAGAATTCCTGCATGACAGTCTGAATCAAACTAACTTTATGTCTTGCCCCAGTAGGTGCTTAACAAAAATGTTTTGGAGGATATGCTTAGCCTAGTCAGCTTGGGTCCTACAGGGAACAATTCAGAGTGATAAATTAGATCCTTGCTCCAGCCTCGTCTTTGTACTGAGAAGTCCCAACTAATCCACACCCTGCTCGATTCAATATTTCTTAGTGGGTATACCCTTGAAAATGTAACTTTGCTTTGCTGGCAGTCTTTATCACTTGAGTTTAGAGTCTGTCTGTGTCAAATACAAACTGGGTAGAAGCTTCCCTGAGGGTGTGGGGAAGGGATGAGATAAGGGTGTAAAGCTTTCTCTCAGAAGGTCTGTTACTTATTAGGCTTTTACAGTTTATCAGTTTTTATTTTGGGATTCAGTGTCTGTTTTTTGCTAGAAATCTTTCTGAGAGTGGATGGAACTATCTAGGGCTAAATATGTATATTTTTTCTCCTCCATAGACAGATGGGAGCAACACTTGAAAGGCAAGTTTAGAATAATCACATACTTTTATTCTAAGTGATGCTAGCAATGTTTTTTGAAGGCAAAGATCTTACAGTTTGTAATTTTAAAGGACTTTTCAGGTCAGACTGGTAGTGGGTTTGGCTGGGACAGTTAATTTTCTTCACAGCAGCCCATATGGTGCTGTGTTTTAGGTTCTGACAAAGTATTGATAAACACACCAATGTTTTAGCTTAGCTGAATATTGCTCACACAGTATCAAGGCCTTTTCTGTTTCTTACTCTATTGCCCTAGAAATAGGCTGGGGGTGTTCAAAAGGTTGTGAGGGGACACAGCTGGAGCATCTGACCCCAACTGACCAAAAAGATACACTGTATTCTTTAAACACTGTGTTCAGAAGTAAAACAGGGGAAGTCTTTCCAATGCAGCTCTTGCTCAGATTGGCCATTGGTCTGCCAGTGGGAGGTGGTTGGTAATTTGTCTTGCCTCACTTGTGTGCATGCTTGGAGCTTTTTCTTTTTACCACTTATTTGTCCCGACCTATGAATTTTTTCCTCTCACTTTTGCCTTTCTGATTCTCTTACTCATCCTACAGTGTGTATGTGTGTCTGTGAGTGAGTGACTGGTGGGAACCTCCCTGCTATCCAGGGTCAACCTATGACAGACTGTTTCCAGACATGTTAAGTATGTTTGAAACACTTTTTGATTTTTAGGGATATCCTAGTTGAGTTGTATTCTAATTGCAGTATAGTCTACTCAGAATACAGTCACCCTTTTCTCTTTTTTCCTTACAGGCATATTGTCAGTATAATAAAATTAATCTTATGCAGTGAATTTAACAGAGGAGGCCAGGTACGATGCAGTTTGTCTGCCACATTTAGTTTGTCAGATCAAACTTTTTCTTGCAAAAGGAACCATTTATTTTCAGTCCTTTCCTAGTCCGTTTTGAAACTGTTCTTATTTTGGTGGTTTCCAGCTAGGAAAAAGTAACTTTGGATTCTGGATTTCATAGTAATCATACTAGTCAATTCTTTAACTTCTCTAATTCTCAGGAGCTTCCTGTGTGGAAACTAAAGACTTAAAGGCATGTGCTGGTAGTGCTAGAATACTTTCCAAACATTGAAAGAAGTGGAAGAGATTACACTGGGCCTTTTTAATTACAAAACATGAAATGGCCTCATACCTGTCTTACAAAGCATGGCTTCCTATAACTTTTCTGTCCAGGTGTGTTATCATTTTAATATATACCACTGTATAGCATTTTACTATACTTTTCCTTCATTTGATATTCTTAGTATCTCTCTTGTTACACACATTCTGTCTGTTGTTGCTTAGGCAGCTTTACCCCCTCCTTGCTCCCCCTTCCTTTGATGGGGATTTCTTCATATTTATTCCCTTGCCTGCTACCCATTTCTGAGAAACTTGCAGATGGCTGGTATCATCAAAGACTTCTATCCCTCCAGTCAATTTGGCTGAAATTAATCTATAGTGTTAGAACTACTAAGAGGCAGGGGCTGGCAGATGAATGCTGATATCTTTGAAATCACAGTTAGAACACAGAGAACCTCTGTCCAGTGGTAATTGTGAGGAAGCTCTGGGTTTTTTTTGGTTTTTTTTGTTTTTTTTTCTTTTGTAAAGTTTTGCTTCTGAAAGCTCTTCAGGCTGTCATTACTTTGCAGCTGGTATTCTGAAGCCTGATTATTTGTGCATATAGAGGGCATCATAACACAGACACCTCTGGGTTTGTTCTCTTGATATTTTCTTTTTCTGTTTTGGACTGAAAGGAACTCCAAAAGCAAGTTTATAAAAATGCCCATAATGATGGTCACTCTGGGGAGGAGAGGATTCTTACCTGTTTTTTTCGCTCGACAGAGCAAGGCACATGAAGGATCTTATTGGAGTTATGTCCCAGATCTGTCTTATACTTACCAATGTAAGACTTGGCATAAACTAGGAGAAAAATCACAAACACCCACTGGAGAGTTTCTATTCATAGGACTTGCTCTGGGATTAAATGCTATTGTGGGGCAATTTTTAGAAAACACAACTATTAATCAAATTCCTCTTAACACTGCCGTGCACTGTCTTCAAGACTTTGGAAACTAAATACATGGATAGATGTAATTTTTGAGAGGTCGGTGACGATTATTTTCAGCACAAATGGGTCAGTGCAAATTTTGCTTGAGACAATTACCTTCTTAAGAAGGGCAGATGCACATCAGCATTCTGAACTGGAAGTGCAACAGTGGCTGCTGGTTTAACTTCTGCAAACATACTCACTTGCCAAGCTCACAAAAAGGTGATTCTAAGGAATGGATGCTTGTTAAAGATAGCCTTTAGAAGGGGAATTTTCAGCTCATGGTGTTTTTGGCAAATACACTTGTTTGCCTGAAAGTACTGTACAAATGATTTATCTGGCAATTTAGAAACATGCAGGAACAAGTAGTACATTTTTTTGGCTGCTTTTTCAAAATTGGCTTTGCATGGTCATCTAATCCTTTAGGAAGCAAGAACTGCAAAGGCAAAGAGAGCTTCATGGGTGCTGATGGATGCAGTTTGCACCAGACATAGGCTGTTAAGAAATGAGCGTTCAAATTTAATTTACTTTATAGAAAATGCTTATAAAATTACTAGTCCTTGAGTAAGGAATTCTTAACAGCCATTACATTAATGTTCTCTGCTAGAATGAGGTAATCCTAAACCAATATCCAAGCTGATTTTCAAAGTGGAATTTTGGAATTCTGTGTGCTCTTTCAGGACCATTCAGGCTAAGATTATGCAGAACAGAGGTTAAAGTAAATTTATTAGATTATGCTTTTCAGCATCCAAATGTTTTTATTTTTATTGGGTTGCATTAAGTACCCTGGAAGGATACCAGTTCAGGCTTCTGGGATAGAGATAGACTTCTAGAGTCCCACCGCTTGATGGGTGCTTGAGGTGACGCTTAAGGAGATATTGTTCTGTCTAAAGAAATTTGAAGGTATAGCTTTTTCCCCTTCTGTTTGGCAGTCTGAACAGTTGGTACTGTTGTCAAGTGACGTTCAGTTACTTATTTCATTAAAAGCTCTATGTCTTATTGCTTATGAGATTGCTTTTTCCTAACCTGTGTTGTATTAAAAATATGGGTGGAACACATGTGGATGAAACTGGTACTGTATGTGTTTAGTAAAGAATAGCTGGCCAATGCCTAACAGAAGCATTAAGTTTCTAAAAGTGTTATAGTGTGTTTTTTTGATGCCACATAGCTCTTGATTCTGTCTTGATGCTTTGTACTGTGCAGGGAGACTTCAAGTTAGGAGTTTTCTTATTTTATGATAATAACGAAATTACACTTCTCATTGATTACAGATGTTAACAGTGTTCATATTTTTATTGTTCATGTAGCATCCATGCATACAGATGGGTTCTTGCCAAGTAAACATTCAAGCCAAACTTGAAATAAAGGTAATTCACTTCTTGTAGTGTTTTCATAAGGATGAAAACAGTCACTTTAACTGGCAACACATTTGAGTAAACATGAATTTTTAAACGTTTTGACTTTATTTCTTTAAATTGTTCTAGTTAAACCCGTCAGGTTAATGTTTGTATTATATCAGATGCAAGAAGAAAATCTAGGTTGTTCTTTTTTCTTTTTATTTTTTTTTTTTCCCCCTGTATTCAATGAATGCTGATGTGTTCCTGACTGTACAGCAGCACTGGATGAATCCTTGGCTCTGTGTGTATCTTGCTATCTCACAGTTTAAAAATTGTTGCCTTGTATAATCAGCACGGAAACTATGGGCTCTGACTGTAGGAGCTCAAGCTTGTATGTGTTAACAGAAGATACCGACTGATAAATTGGGAGGGAGTATCAATAGTTAAGGAGTTAAGGCTGTATTCTTCTCATCAACATCTTAGTTTTTTGTGGTAGTAAATTGTTTTTTGGTTTTGAAATGTTAATCCAACTTTCAGTTTGAATCAGAGTAGTTAAATAAGTGGAAATGTCTCTTCAGAGCTCAGAAGATTTCTAAATAATCTGTTGCTTATGTTTCTTTATATGTAATGTACTATATTTTCATATTCCAGAAAGTTTTATGTTCATAACTGTGTATTTAAAGAGGCTTTGAGTACAAATAATTCTTTTGAACAAGTGAAACCTTGGTTACAGTTGAATCTCTGAATTTAGTCAGCAAAGTATGTAAGAATATATTTTAATTTCAGAATCTTAAATATTTATGTTTTAATTTTGTGGACAGCAAGATGTGTAAGAAGTTCCATCTTTGTATGAAGATCAAGACGGTTATACAGTGTAACAAATTTATTTATTTACAGTTGCAAATATATGGCGGAAAGATTCGGATGCTTTATCTAGTCTTCATCAACAATGTAGATGTAATTGCCTGAAGTTACTTGAGCTTTCTCTTCTTCATTGTATCTTACTGATGGAATCCTTTGTGGATGTGTAGACTATATCTTCCTTGTATTGATTCTTCTGTGCCCATGGCACATTAGAGCTTGTATTTTCTGCATCACAAAAAGCTATATCTGTAACATTCAAGAACTGCTTTTGGCTCTTTGACTTTATTTGTAGTCATGAAATTGCCGTGCATTTGACTGTGTATTATTTTAGTGAGAAACAGTGGATATTACAATGTGATCAGAGATATGGAAGCAAGATGGATTGTTGATCTGTGGTGCACTGAAAGGGTTGTTTTTGTGGGATGGGAACATTCTTGTGTTTGGGAAGAGGCAGTAGCCTGTGACTGTTTTCTTTCCCCTTGTGCATTTTTTTCCTTTTTTCTATGTGGTGGTAAGTTGTGCTCTGCCCTATTTCTTCAGGCAAGAGACTCTGTACGGTGACCCCCAGTCAGCTCTAGGAAAATAAAGAAGTTCTAGGTTCTTCATCATTCTGTTCTACTTAGGGCTACCCATGGATTTCAGTATTCTTGCAAGAAAATCTTCACCTAATTTAGCTAAACAAAGGAGTATTCTTTGTTGTCGGTGTTTTTTTCTTAGTCTTTGTTCCTTTTTCTGTGGTAGTGAAGCAGTGTAAGAGCTTATATTTGTATTTTTTTTCCTTTGGTCCTGCCCGTATTGCTGTTCTTGCATGTGGAAGATGACCTGCTATGGGAAGTGAGGTCTAAGGCTATTTGGTGACAAACTGTAGGTCACAGCACACAGTGGAAAGAAAACTGTTCTTATTAGTATGGAAATGCTGTCCTCAGATATTCTACCAAGAAAGAGGTCCTCATGCAAATTAAGTTTATTTTGAGGTTTACTGTGGGCTGAGTTACACATTTTTCTCCAGACATCTTGCCTTAGTTTTGGTTCCATCAGTCTGCACATTTATATAAAGATGACTGTCTCAGTATAATTCATGAAGTTACTCATTTCTGAGCTGTAAGTGCGGATGCCAATTTTATACTACATTAAACTTTCTACCTCAAGGGGTGCTTATTAGGTAAACCAAATCGAGTAAAGGGAGATGACAGAAGGCTGCTACAGATGTAAACTTCTGTGAACAGTCGTGTGCTAAAGAGAAGGGGATCTAACAAGGATTCTCAGGAATTTTTTACAATATGGTACGATTAAAAATAGAAGTGGTGGCTACTATCATAGAATTATAGAATCAACTAGGTTGGAAAAGACCTTTAAGATCATCGAGCCCAACCTTTACACCAGGACTGCATGGAAGCTTTTTGCAGAGGTTTAATAGGGCATGGTATAAGAGCAAAGACATCACAGAGGATGTGGCTTTGATCACATTCTATAATGTGATTTGTTAAAAATACATAAATCCTTTGAGGACCCCTGTATTTTTTAAAAAGGAAATAAAGTTTGAATCTTTACAGGACTTGATTAAAAAACCAAACCAAAACATTTAAAAAAGAATTTTGTGACTTAAACTTGCTACACACAGCAAAGAACAAGAAATCTTAAGGAGACCATGACCATTTTTACCTCAGTTCTAAGGAAGAAAGCTTTCTGTTCTTCAAACTCGTATGTTTAAGTGCTCACCTGTACACTGTGTTTAGGTGCTGTAGAAAGAATTCCTCATAACCAGATTGATGCCTAGTCCAGATTATGCATGTTTTCTTAGAGATAACTGGAGAAAAAAATAGCAGCTTCTGATTTCACTGTGTGGTGAAGTTCGGGAATATTCATGTATTTCTGTACCTGTTTCTATATTGCTTTTGGTGTAGACCATTAGGCATTTAAGAACATTTTTCTGACATGTGCCAAATAACCTTGAATTCTTAGTGCTTGCAATGAGGACTAAATATCCCATAGCCATTCCTTCTGTGATCTGCTGACTCTTCCTGGAAAAAGCTAGTGTAAACTGCAGATCAGCAAATTCCCTGCTGTTATGCTTACAACTTCGCTGGGTTTATCATTACGCACAGCTGATTTTTAAAGCGGGGTTTCACATGCTCATTGGTGCAGTGCGAAAGCACCTTGCAGGAGGCGTTGGGTTTCTCTCTGTCGGGCCGTGCAATGAGTCCCCTGCTGCAACATCTCGCCCCTCCCCTCAGCAGCCAGCGCGCACTGAGCATAGTGGCTCTGCTGGAGTCGCTCCTGTTTTCATGGAGGAGATAGCGGTCCTCGCACTGCAGCAGGTGGAGCTGCCTTGGATCTAACTCGGGGTGCTGGCTGAGCTGATCCCGGTGTTACTCTGGGCCGTGAGACAGTTGTCCCTTCAAGCTGGCGCTAATGTAATTAAATACAAAGCTGACTCGGGAATTTTAAACATGGACACGGGATTTTTTCTCTCTTTTTTTTTTAAAGATCTGGTTTCTAACGTGAAGCAACATTTTTTTCCTGAAGGATTCAACCTCTTTCTGTAAAGGCTTATTTTTGAACACTATGGACCTAGATTAAATGTCAAAGACAGGGAGCAAGCAGCGCTTACAGAGGCATTTTTCTGGAATCTCAGTCACGGATCGATTGAAGTGCACAGGGTCTGAAAAAATGTCTCCTAGCATAAAAAACTTGGATTGTTTTTCTCCGATGCTATGCCACTGTAAAGTAGCATGTACCAACAACACAATATCTTTAATGTTTGGATGTAAGGTGGGTCTATAAAAGGACTTTCCTGGAAGTATGAGCTGCATTTAATGAATGATTGCCATTATGTCTAATGTAACTGTGCCTTAAATTTCTGGTTAAATAGTGTCTGTTTTGTGCCATGCCTTACTCGATTATCAGAGCTCTTGGTGGTTGTGACAGAAGTAGTGAATTATCATGCCTACTGCTTAAAGATCCCTTTGAACAACATTCTGAATTTACTGAATGCCGCATGTAAAGTGTCGTCATTCTCCATTAATCAGCATTAATCATCGTGTAATCAGTTTATTGCAGTTGGTTTTCATGTTCTTCAGCTGTGGAGAATTAAATACACAGGAGACTTGCACTGAGATGCAGGGCTGGAAATGCCTCCTGACATCATATTGATGGAAGCAATTGTTAGTGGCAGGTTTGGGTTTAACAGTGCCCTTGGGCATTTAGTCGTTTTAGGACTCCATCAACTGTTCAGGGTTCAGAGTAATAAAACATATATAATTTGGTAATTCTCAGAGTAGTAACAGAATATATTCAGTGTTGGCAAAATATATTCAGTATGGCAAAAATGCGGTTTTGTTTTTATGTTTTTTTTTTTCTTCCCCCCACCAGTAAAATTAATGTGCAATATGAAGGCTGTGACAAGAAGGCCAAGTACTGGAAAGCCCCTGTAGAATTAAAGGGATATGTGTGTGAAGTTACTTGTGAGACAGTCAGAAATGTTTCTCTCTAAAACTTACTTTGAATATTCAGTGTTTCTAAGTAGTTGCTTGTTTTTAACAAAAAATAATTGAACTAGATTTTATGAATTGGGAACAGTTGTGTGTGCGTGTGTGTGTGTGTACCTGTATACATCCATGCATGTGTGTTGTGCACTTCTAGATAGATGTGTCTCTGTAAAATGTTGATGTTGAATAAATGTCACCAAGGTGGGGAGGGAGGAGCCTAAATTTTTATGGGTCTTTTGACAGTATGAATGATTTATTATGGAACTTAAGGTTGACTGCTTTATTTCCCAGAGGGAAGAATTTACTTTGTCTGAATCTACTTATCTTTCATCTCTCCAAAGCATTTTTCAATTGCAAGTATGTATATACTTATTGATGCAATTTGGAAACTAATTGCTATAAAATTAAATTTCTTTCCTTCCTTTTGTAGACCTGCACATCCCTTTTTTATTTGTAAGATATTATCATGCTTAAATAATGAGCTTGGGAAGAAAAGCAGAGAATGAAAGTGCTATCTTGGTTTTAATTTTGCCAGCTGAACTGCAGAAGGGCGATGCTGATCGCTTTAAGACAAACTAAAAATATCCAGCAAATAATCCGGAATCCACTTTGGGCGTTTTGTGCCGGATCTCGGCGATGGCGCCGTTTTTCTGCTGTACTCTCGCGTCAGCGGCTCGCTCTGTCCGAACGCGTTAGTGACTCCTTACCTTGCCCTGACCGGGCGCCCCCGG
>JBAFWW010066286.1:0-28731 GCA_036873685.1 Agapornis canus | reverse complement strand
GCGGGTAATACGTGTATCTTGAAGACAGCATAGCAGCTTTCCAGTACCGAGAGGGACCGACGAGAAAACTGGAGAGGGACTTTTTACAAGGGCGTGTAGGGGTAGGACAGCGGAGGATGGCTTTAAACTGACGGACAGGAGATTTAGGTTAGACGTTCGGAAAAAATTCTTCAGTGTGAGGGTGGTGAGGCACTAGAACAGGCTGCCGAGAGCTCTGGCACTGTTCAAGGCCAGGTTGGAAGGGGCTTTGAGCAACCTGGTCTTAGTGGAAAGTGTCTCTGCCCTTGGCAGGGGGGTTGGAACTGGATTAAGGTCCCTTCCAGTCCAAACCATTCCATGGGTCTTGAGCACAGTTAATCTAGCAGGAATGTGTTTTAAGATACCTTAATTTATTTCTGCACGGGGTTTACTTTTCTTCAAATAGGCGTGTACTGCTGTTAGTAAAGGGTAGGCATTCTGTACTGTCTGAATCCCCAATGAACTGAAGGATTTATGTTCAAATAGTTGTGACTGCCAGTAATGCAGAGAGATTTTTTTGCACTGGGCACTTGATGATTTTTGAAGAAAAGTTGCAGGGTTGTATTGCACTAAAAATTAAGTATCCTTCTTCTCTGAGAAGATGGCCTTTGAATACTGAAAGAGTCAGTATTCAAATGACAGTGTGAAACAGGAATACAGGATTACCTGTTCAGTCCCTTAAAGAAACAATTTATCTCAAGCAAGGAATCCTGTGAGGAACAGTGTTTTCCTTTACTGATTTTTGACTGTTCCTCCTTTGGACTCTGTTCTGGAACGGGCGTCACTGTAAATGTTTCTGGTGTTTTTGTAAATGTATATACATATCTTGAATTCTTGTGTTGTTTCTGCGTATCTGTGACATGAAGCATTACATAAACACATTTAACACTAGCCGTGCATTTTGACATAGGATGGAACACTATGACCTAAATAAACACATTATGAGCAGTTTTATTCTAGATACAGTGTCAGACTGAAGCTGTCCAAAGTGGTGAAACGCCTTGTGTTGTTGACTTGGTTCTTATTATTAAAAGAAAACTTTGTGCATTTATCTGAGAATGAGGCAGTTAGCTACTCAAAGTACCAAACCTGTGTTTAAAAAAATAAATTAAAAAAGAAAAAAAAAAAAGAAATTGTTCTAAAATTTTGAGTAATTCAGTTTATCAGAGCATTGAGGCCTGAACTGAAAATTCTACTGTAAGTCCTTTTCCATGATCAGTGAAGTAGTTCTGAAAATCCAGAAACACGTATCCTCGTTTCTTATGATACTAAAGTTTCTTTTGTTAGCCACAGACTTCAAGTTTTTCAGTGTGAATTTTTCTTCACCTGAAGAGAGACTTCCTTTGGTTTTCATACTTTTCCTGGTGTTTATAAAGCTTTTGAGTTAAGGTCAGTTCTGGAGTAGTGAAGGTCAGTGTTTGGGGAAGTATGGGGAGAACTGGTTTAGATTTATTTTGTTTAGCTGCTTTGACATGCTGCATCCAAGTACTTTTTATGCTGAAGGTCAAACTGTTTCCCAACTTCAGTTGCTGGAATGATTTTTTGAAGGGTCCTTGCAGATTTATTTTCACTTCTGAAGTGGAGCAGTGACTAAACAAGGAAAAGAATGTAAATCTGAGGAGTCAGGTGTAAATAGTCTAAAGCCACTTTGGTTTTCATGCTGCCTGTTCATACTACATCAGAGGGGGTCTAACCCATGAGCTTCTATGTATTTATCAAATTCAAAAGATCATATTTACTTCTTGAAGTCCTCAATTTCTTTCAAACTATGGATAGGCCTTCTACAGTGAAAATCAAAACTTACCTGGGGACAGGCTATATAAATTAGGCTGCATGTTTTTCTGGGTTTTGTTTGTAGGTTCTGTAGTTTGAAGTATGTAGTAACTTACGAGTTGTACCATTGTGTAGGTAGGATGGGTTATAATCGGGAAGGTCAACTTGGTTTTAAGTTTTAAATTGTTTTTAGCATCCTTTTGTTCTTACATTAAAGCTGATTTAGCACTGATTTTTTTAATTTGTATGTGGAAATTATACATTACTGTGCTTTCAAATTTGTTTTCACTTAAGACAGTAGATTGATATGTGTATCTAATGAATTAGGTTTTGATACACATTCCATTTTAAAGAGAACTCTAGTTACTGCTGCCTTGCATTTTGTATTCTAAATCATTTGGTAGTTAAGACATTTTTCTGTATTTAATTTTCTGTCCTTGAACATGGCCTTCTGTATGGCTCGAATCTCTGGAATAACAGCATTGCTTGCTGTTGCAGACATGGGGCACTAGTGTGTGGCAAAGGATCATTGAGGTGTTCTGTAAGTAATTTCACTTCTGTTTCACTAAGATTTCTCATTAGAGGATCTTAAAAAAACAACCAACCAAACCAGCACCACCCCCTCAGTAGCCCAACCACAATTTAGCTGTCTCTAGGGGCAGATTATGTATGAATGTTTGAAATACCTTCCTTTTAAAATACAGGTTAAGAGATGAGGCAGACTAAAGTAAACCTTTTCTTGAATGTTTTCTAAAGCTTTTCTGCGTTTTTCCAGTGATCAAGTGGTCTGTATTCTGAAAAACAGTGCTATAAAATCTATGTGATCTGTAAAGTCTCTAAAACCCTTGTTCATCCTGCACTTTGCAGTTACTTTGTTCATCCTTATTTTTGTCTAACTCTTCTAGGCCTGTGAATTGAAACAGGCAGGCTGTGGGCCTGATCAGTTAACACAGTGAGTGATTTCACTCTTCTGAGTTCGGGCCATCTTCTCCTCCCATGTAAACTAGTACTGGCTTATTAAAGTAAATGGAATTTTTTTCTTTTGTAATTTTCACCAGTAACTAGTTCAGTCCATAGTGTTTGCTGGCAGTTCAAAACTTACTGAAAGTATAATGAAGTGTTAAGAAATCTTCTGTAGCTGTCTTGCATCAGAAGAGAAGTGGGTTAAATTACTTCTGACACCTGTATACCTGCAACTGAATCCTTTAGGGCAATATCTCTGTCAGAAATATGTGTTAAATGTTTAACACTTGATTACTTAGGTCTTTAAAATATGATTATAAATTATACAGCAGCCCATAAAGCTTCTTCAAAATTAGTTAAGTTGCTTGGCTACTACTTGATTGAGTGCTGGTGAGCAGCTGAATCAGTGTGTCTGCAAGGTCAGAGCTGCTTTGCCACACCTGGGGAGAAAAGAATACTTTCCCTTTGATCCATTGCTTGTCTGGCTCTTCTAAACTGGTGTCTCTTTAGAGCCTGGATATTGTGGATGTTTATGTTCTTATGCACTTTGTGTCCACGTCTTCCATTTGCAATTTGAAACATTATCCTGTAAATATATCAGTGTATTTTAAACATGAGTTTTGGTTTAGTAGTTTCAAGTAGGGAAATACTTTACAAATAATAGTAAAATCAATCTTGAATATTACATTAAAATCCAGTTAGTTCACATTTAAGATGTTTACTTGAAACACTTGTAGCCCTTGTTAATGTCTAGTATGGGAAAGAATTGTTTACCACAATAATTTTTTTTTTTATCTAAATGTTTTTCTGTTCTGCTAAAACTTTATACCCGCTATGTTGCTATAGGCACCAATACATTTTACAATGTAAACTTAGGTTTCTTATTGGAATCTTAGTGAAATCTAGAGTCTGTTTACACTCAGGCATGTCCAAATACCTGGACAAGGTAATCCTGTGCTGTTCTGTAAAGGAAGTTGATTTTGATTGACCTGTGACTTTGTTTATGTTTGTTTGTTTGTTTTTCCTTTAGAAAACTGGAATTAACCACATCTAGCTTTCCACATGGTCTTGTCTTGAGATCATCTGGGAACTTAATCCATCCATTTTGCTGTATTTCATAGTCAAATCAAAGCTTGAGATCTGGCAGGGACATCTTGGATCAGAAATCCAGCAAACTACTTTCTTCACCAGTGGATCAGGCTCCTTTAGGATTAGCAAAATTCCGACTTTCTCCAGAGTTGGCATTTTCTGTGCTTCTTGAAGCTCTAATATTTTTGTCTAATTTCCAGTGTGATCTTATGTTCCAATAATGTTCACTTCTATTTTTGGCCAACATTGTCCTTTACATGATAATTCTTCCTCTTTCTGATGTTTAACATGGCTGTTCTAGAGAGTTAATGTCAACTCCTTTTGACATTTTGTTTTGGTAAATTAAAAACAAATCAGCCTCAAAAGATGGATGACTGGTAGAAGTCTAAGGCTGCATCTCACTGCTGCAGGGAAAGGGAAGAACTTTTACCTTCTGCTGGTAGTGAGCTGTTAAGTTGGCTAAGTCATCTCATGAAACTCTCTGCTAAGTATGTGAATAGTTAGGGCTTTTTGAGTAAATATTGCTGTTTTCTACAACTGTTAGCATTCACCTTTGGCATCCATCTAAGTGGAAGGTATGGAGGTGTTTGGAGGTGGGTTGGCTGTAATAACATAAGTCTTTAATGTTCTTGCTTTCCTCTTTGGGAATATTTCTTTTGCCTTGTGCTTCTCTGCTAATTATTGTATTCCTTCTACTTCACAATTTCTAATACTTCAAAAGCATAATTCCTCTCATATAGTAGAACTTAATCTCATATGGTCTCACCAGTGAAGGGTGAATTAAGTAGGGTGTGGATCAAGATTTTCTCAATTTTATTTTTTAAGTACAAAAATAAATCAGGGTTACTGATTTACTTCAAAGATTCCTGACATCTCATCAGTTATTGTCTATAAGAAACTGTATCTTTAGGGTCTGTATGTGTGGTTGAGTGCAGGTTTGTACTGCTGTATTGGGGTTTGGAGACAGGGGTGAGGATGTGTTTAGAAACAGAGGTGTGCTGTAGGGCAGGCTGTGACTGGATAGAGTGCAATGGGTGATAGACGTGTAAACCTTCAAGTTGTTCCTTTTAAGTTAGTAAGGGAACATAGCTTATCTCTCAAGTAATCTTGGCATTGGCAGAACAATGTGGTACAGGGAAGAACAGGAAGAGAAGAACAAAGAAATCCTTCCTCTATCAGCACAAGTCACTTTATGACCACTTTAACACACCTGATCCATTGAACCACTTCTTTATTGGCAAAACTCCACAATATTGCTATACAGTGAGTCTACAGAAGACAGACTAGACTGATGTATATATAGCTCACTTCCAAAAGAGAGAAATCCCATTCTGATTTCATCCCTCCTTCTGAGCTGTCTCTGATGTGCTTTGAGTCCTGAATGAATTAGGGTCAGTAAGCCAGTACAAGTGTAGCCCATCAAAGGATGAGAAAACAATAGGCACTTTCTTGCTGATTTGAGTGCTGGAACGAAAGAAAGGGAATGGGTATAGTGCTTTCCCCAGAGTTTGGGAGACCAGGAAGAATAAGATACTCCTGTTAGGAATTTAGCTGTCCTGTTTGACCATGCTTAGAGATTGTTTTTTGCTAGGTAGACAAAAAAATTAAGTCTTACTGTAAGACAAGCACACAGGAAATAAGCATGTTAAGCCTTACAGGAGCTGATATATGATGGATCATTTTAGACAGTTTCTTTGTAGTTTATCCTGTAGATTTTACAACACTGTAATATTGCAAAACTTTTCTGTGAAGAGCATTTATCTTGTGGTAGCCTAAAATCATATTTGCATGTGACTGTTAAAAGGGTTAGTTATTATACACTGTTTATCAGGTACTGCCTTGATGTAGTGTTCACATAATTATAGACAAATGGGTTACTTGTAGTGATCCACTGGATTATGGTGTAGAATTGGATTACCAAGATGATGGCTATTTCTGACTGAAGTACATAGATCTTAGAACTGTGTTCCAAAAAAAAAAAAAAGAAAAAAGCAACAAGGAAAGTCTTCTATCCTAAATATACTTTAATAATAGAATAGTTTTTTTCAAGTTTGAAACTACCATGTCTTTAGAAGGTTTTTTAATGATGTGACATGCTTTCTCTGTAAACTAGTAAAAATGATGTATATACTCCAGAGTCTAGTAGTAGTGTGTGAAAGTCAATGTGGTTATGTCAGGATGCATTTTAGGGACACAGTGAACTCTGCTGGAAAAAGGAGTTCTGGGACTTCAGCTTTCAGCTTTGGCTTTAACTAGCAATAATATGAGAGGACTACCAAAGCACTTCAGAATTGGCAGGGACCACAAAGATGAACCTGTGGTGAAGTTTATATTATAAAGTATGTTTGGAATTTGAGCCCTGTCAGCTCTGGAATTTGGAGATGCAGGATGAGCAGTTAACTGTAGTCCAGAGAACAAGTTAATATTATGTATCCTCCCAATTTCATTAATACCCTTTTAGTAGGGATCTGCAGGTGTGGGTATAGCACAGTCTGACTGGAACCCATCCCTGGTAGTTAAGTAATAGGTTCTGTTTTGTCTGTTTACATTTTGAAATTGAATGCAAATGATAAAGACTAAAACTGCATAATGCTTTGTGGTTCTGTTTGAAAACTTGGGAGAGCTCAATCCATCTAGTGGCAAACCCACATTTTATGTTTCATCATAAAGTTAGCAGTAATGAATTGCTATATTGATACTTTAGTATAAAAGCTGAAACTCTTTACCTGGCAGAAAGTGCTTTTGGCAGATGTACTAAGTTGAGAATATGGAAAGAGCTTTTGAGGCTGATAGTTTTTAAAAGTAGAAGGTGGTGACAAATCCAGTTGGTAGTGAGAGTTTCTGCTATTAGTGAATAATCTATTGTTAAAGAGTTTGTAAGAAAAAACTTACAATGACACAAGTGCTTTGGAAAAAGCTTTGGGGACATATTACTGTATGCAAATAGACAAAAGGCAATTAGGTAGCTTTATAGCTAGGTAGGTGAGACTAAAAAGGCTGGAATATTTTTGAACAGGATGAGTCTTTAAACTGAAAATACTAATTACACTTCTAAGCAATAAAAAAGAGCTATTTCTGACCTAGGTTTTCTGGATAATTTTTTCACATTTTTGTGGTAAACTGATCTTTTTTTCTTATCCTTTTTTTTTTCCTTCAGAAATACCGCTACCAGGATGAAGATACACCTCCACAAGAGCACAGCTCTCCACACATTACCAATGAGGTGACAGGTCCAGAGCTGGTTCATGTATCAGAGAAGAATCTGTCACAGATTGAGAATGTCCATGGGTTTGTTTCCCATTCACATATTTCACCAGTAAAGGTAGGCATTTTTAAAATTTAAGGGTGAGCTCTTTTCGTTCACTCTCCAGGAATATAATTTTGTAGGGAAAAACATGCGTGAGATACATACCTCCTTCTCCTACAGAACTGTTCTTCTGTAAAATTCACTGTAGACAATTAAAGCGTTGACTTAGTTGTACCTGTCCTGACTAAACATGACTGATAGTAAAATGTCCAGATGACAGTGTAGGTAACTTAAGGTCTTGGATGTAGTTTTGAGAAACATCACAGTTATTGCTGTAAGTTATGTTTCGGGTTTTCTATCAGGATCCTATAGAATGAATTCTGAGTTTTCTTCTTGTAAACATTTTAATTGAGGACCTTGAGTGGAAAATGTAATAAGCCAAGGCTAATACATATCTCTGGAGATTTTCAGCATACAGTACCGTTATACTTAAGACAGCTCTAGTAACTTCAAGGCAGATTGAAGAAGAACAAACTGCATGTGAGATTTTGGAGGGGGTTGTAGGAGGCAATTTTACTTACTGGCTTAGTAGTGAGATGGAGCTCAATCACTTTCTGAATAGCATAATATTTTAGTGTGCCAGACTAAGTGCTGTTTTGTATAACACCTCTTGAGTTTTTATGGCTTGTTTTCAAGAAAAAGGGGGGAAATGGGTTGATACCAATGAGCATTTGGGCTTTAGAATGATGAGATGGGTTTATACTGTATTAAACTTATAGCTTGGTGTTTTTATTCTTATGAATTGCTGGGGTGTGCTAGAATCCTTTGTGACTGAAATTGACAGTGTACTGTAACAAGTGCCATTATAATTTAAGAAAAACGTCGTTTTGAACCTAGTTACATTCCAGATGTATTTGTTTTTTTATTGTGAAATCTGCTCAGTAATTCACTTGCAAGGATTCTGTAAAGGAACCAGTGGTAGCAGGCGAGTGTGTTTAGCAGTTGTGATCCAGCTTTTCTAAGATTTTAAAAATGTATATGTTGGTATTGAACAGTTACTTATTTTTACTTTTAACTCCATAATGAACTCTTTGTGTTTCTGTAGTCTTCAGGAGCTAAAATAGATGAATTGTTTAAGTCCTAATGAAAAATCCTTTTGAAGTGAGCTCTATTAACCTCTGAAAAGCCTTCTAAGAATGAGAATTCTTAGAATTCTTCTAAGAATAAGGCAAACCTTTGGTTTTGAGAAGAGCTGGGATCTCAGTGTTTTGCCTATTAATGTAGACACACAGGAACACGCTTTTGTGTGTCTAGTTTCCTGAATTTATTGATATTCAGAAAGTAATGCAACACATTTTATGTGCAGCCATTAGAAATAAAAAAAACAAAACAAAACACCCTCTGCCTCTGGGGGCTTAAGGTCAGCTCTGTTTATTCACAAGCTCTTCCTAATTCATAGCACAGTTAGTCTTGTGTTTCAGAAAGCATAAAGGGATCAAAAGGGCAAAGGGGCAAACTGGCTGTAATAACCGATCACATATAACACACTTCACAATCTGGAAACTCATAGAAATAAAAAATAAAACTCTAGAATGGGCTTCTGAGACTGAAAATCAGTTCCTTGGAACTGACGAGGTATTACTTCATTGTACTTGTACAAAAAAATTGTACTTTTAATCATGTTTAAAGGGCTGCAGTTACCTTGATTTCTTTCTGGCTGACTGGATCTCAGATAAACCAAACTACTCAGAATAGTTCCTGATTATTTTTGCAAGTAGGCAACTACAGAAGTACAAAAGTAAGGGTTTTATATTGGCAATATTAATATTCCATGGAAGATGACTTTGATCTGTACCTGACAGAGATCCTACCAGGGGTCTCCAAAACCAAGTGAGGCTTGTGTTTAGAGTGTTACATGGAACCCTGAATTACCTGTTCTAGTTGAGCTTTCTCTAACTGTTGTAACTTCCTGTAAAGAGACTGATGTAAAACCCAGAGCAGTGGTACAGAAATCAGCATGGGTGGCTGTACTCTGCCTTACTCTGCTCAGATGTGATCTAAGCGGAGATTTTTTTATTTTCTTGGGGTATGTTGAATATACAACTCTGCTGCCCTGTTCTAGAAGAAAGAACTCACCTCTCCTTTAAACTGCTGTGGAAATGATGTTAAGCAATGTGTAAGTATAATTACAAAGTGTGGTCAGGTCTTTTCAAAATACTGTGTATCTAAGGTCTCTGAGGAGGATTACTGTTATCTTTCTGAAATGTGTAAGTGCTGGGAAATATCACTGGATAGGAAAGAGTGTGTGTATGAGAAATACCACTGTGCCGCTGATACTACTGTTAATACTGTACATCTGATTATTCTCAGGTGACTCTTTTTATTATTTTTGTTTTTATTTTATTAATTTCAAAGCAGTCTGGTAGAACTAAAATTTCCCAGAGCTTTGTTCATCTGAAAACTGGGGTGGGTGCTCCAGGTTTCAGTTGTTCAGCAGTTTTTTGTGGAACTTTGAATTCTGATACAAAGTTGGCTGCACCTGGCTTGCTTGTCTTCTGAGGTCAGCTTCTTTTTATAAATCATTTATAATCAGAGTCTGAGATCATTAGGTAGTTGGAGTGAAGGGTGCATCCATAGTTTCATAGGCCCTGGGAATCTTCATGGGACCTTTGTAGAGTAAAATGCCTTTTTGCCCAGAAAATTTCTTTTTGGTTAGCAAATGGTTTGCTGAAGTTACTGAAATAAAGGCTGTTAATACTTGAGTATGTCAGAAGAAACCCAATGTTGCTGTTCTATCGTTGGCTTAGCTGGACCTCTTCTTTTTGGCTTGATGATCTGCAAGATTTTCATAGTTTTGGTATAGCCATGCTGAAGATGAGTTTAGTAACAACAGTTCTGTAATTAATTTGTGTAATTCATTTGGTAGGTTGTTTTGGTGTGCTCTGTAGGGATCAGGTCTTTGCTAATATACAAGATCTTGATTAGCTTTATTTAATAGTATATTTGCTTAAGGGACCAAATGTTGATAGAGGATGTTATGTTTATTACACAAATAATGTATATTACACCCATGAGATAATGAGAAGATTTTTCTAAAAAATATTGATGTTAAATACATTTGAAATTTGAATGTGGAGAACAAATTGTAGACTGTGGTTTTATGATCATGTGCTGCTTCTTAAGAAATGCTGCAGAGGGCAGTATAATCAGATTTTGAGGAATGCCTTCTTTTATAGCAAGCCCTCTGCGGTTTAGAGCAGTAATATGGAACGCGAATAGAATGCAGTGAAGAAGGGAAATGGTTTAAATAATTCACATTTTGTGCTTGAGAGGTTTTCAAATTTTCTAGGGCTTAAAGCAGCTTTTAGGACTTGCTTGGACAGGGGAATCATTATCAAAGAGCAGCTTGCAGTGACCAGAAAGACAAATGTGTATCCCAAATTTTTAGTTGATGAGCATGTGACTAATATTTATCAAATATCCCACTTTGGGTACTGTAGTAACTCAAGGTGGTTTACCTTCTTGACAGAGGGGTGGGCTACCTCAGATTCAGGTTAAGATACTGCATGCTTGCGATTACCATGAAATAATGGGTACTAGCTGTACTGATTTAAAGGTTAAACATGAGGCAGGGTGTACAGCTTTTATTTTGTTAGGGTAGAGCTTTCTCAGTTCATACTCCAAACATCTCGAGCACCAAAGAAGTAGACTTGACCTAGGAGGTTGTGTCCTCTGTTCCCCATTTAATACTGTGTGAAGTGGAACTGTATTTCTATAACAGTGAAAATGAGTCACTTCAGATCCTTCACAAATACTGTCCCAAAGTGTTTGGAAGAATTCTTCAGGTTTTTTTGTTGTTGTTTCTTGTTTGTTTGGTTTTCTTCTGTGGGGGGAAGGTTTTCTGTTTTGTTGTATTTTTTTTTTAATACTATTTCTTCAGTTAGAGGTTTCCAAATTCCAGAAAAAAAAACCCCACGGGTTCAAGTTGATTCTGTGATTCTATGAATTTTTGATGTAGCGGAAGCTGTACATTGCTGCCAAGATTGACCACTAGATGGTGGTACTACAGCAGGATTTATTTCAATTATAAAACTGAATTTAGTTTTCTCCCAGACCTTCAGATTGACATTTTTTTACTTTAACATTTGTTTTTGTTAAATAGCTTGAAGGAAGTGAAACCTGACATAGGTGTGATAGACTGCCAAACAAGTTTTTAAATTGGGGAGTGGAAGTTGGAATTTTCTATCAAGGAAAAAAAAACCTTTGAGTAATAGATTATTACAAAGCTTTAAAACAGTGGGTCATGATGTAATAGTAAGAATTATTACTCTTAAGTTACATTTAAGATAGATTTTTGAAAAATCCCTATGATAAATCTCAATATTTGTTTAAAAAAACCTGTGCATGAAAGGGAAAATATTTTATTCATAGCTCTACATTTATGATGTAATGTGGCAATTCAGTGTTTAAGTGTAAGCCCTGATTGGGTTGTTATTTATGTTATTATTAAGTTTGTGTGTTCTGTTGATATCTGGCGTGTTAGTATGGCAGCTTCAAAGAAAACATGCAATTATTTGTTAACTACTGGTGCTATGCTATAGCTGCCTGCAGTAACAGAAAGCTGGACTTTCTGATTCAGGAATGTCTCCTCAGTTCTTTTTTAACCAAGTATTTTTTGCTGATCTCTCTCCAGAGGTTTTCACTGTAACACCAAAGGGTGTGAGAAAAATGCTTGCACTTGGTTTGTTGCTTACACACATAGCACACATTGACACTGACATAAATGTTTTAGTTGGAACACTAGTACTGTTCTTAGTTTAGTAAGGTATCTAAAATTGCTTATTCATGCTATGCAGTAAAATTTTAATTACCGACGAATGTAGCACAGCCATAAAGAACTACAGGTATTCTACTGACTGAATATTTGGCATTGTCAGAATGGCTTTGTGCAGTCATCAGTGAAGTAGCAAGACAATCCAGGAATTGTGAGAAGTAGGTTTGGGGTGGGGAAGTGTGTTAATCTTTAACTTCTGGTTATGTAATTATGAACTCTTGTATGTATTTCAAGCAACATTTACTACTTCACTGTTCTTGTGTGCTCACAGAAATAATGATCTCTGTGCAGCCAATGCTGGGAAAAGACAATAATGGGCAGATTGGGCAGTGCAGTGATTGACCATTTTCATTACCGGCTGCCTGTTTGATCTCATACAAACACCTGTCATTCCAGCTGTGAGTGCTTGAGCTTCAGGTAATGCAGTAAAAATCCCTACTTTCTATACCAAAGGTATTTGTAAGTATTGTTTTAGGCATGTGCATTAATGTTGCTTGCCCATTTCAAGGACAGTGGTGGAGTCTCCTGTGGTTATATAAACAGTGAATAAAACTGTGACTTCATAATATTATGACATCAAATGCAAATTGGTTACTGATTTTCTACATTTGAACAATGAAGTATTTCAAACTAAGGTGAGGTACTGTTCCCTATTGAAAAAAGACGGAAGTTTTCACCTCTAATTTTAACAAGCATCTCTTTGCCCAAGTGAAGCATCTAGTACTCGTGTGCAAAGCTAATCTCATAATGTGTTGAATACCTTTGAACCAGTAGCTTTGCCTTGTGTCAGTGCCTTTCTGCTTTATCTGTGTATACCTAGCCATGTTTTAAACTTACTTGGGCTCAGTTTGCATTACAGAGAAAGTAGCCCTTCATTAGTATAAAAGCAGTAGACAGTTCTTTGGCTCTATCAATATCTGAACTGTTGGAACTTGGGATGGTGTAGTGGGAAGGGAAGGGTTACTCTATGCTTACACTATTAGCTACTGAGACAGGCAGTAGGTTAGCTGGGCATTTCATTGGAGCTTGTGCTGGGATTATGGCCTTGCTGGGTGTAAGAAGTATGCTCTTCAGTCTTGCCTTTCCTCTTGCTTAGAAGTCATGGCCCCTGTTTTTGTGCCAGATACCCCTACTTAGTGTAATCTACACACTGTTTCAAAACTGTTTCTAATAATACGTATCAGCAGTATCCAAGCCATCTACATGACAGGCTTTGTAATCCTAGTACAGCAGTGTGGTTTACTACCTGCACTTTAGTTTTACTCTACAAAATAAATGTCTTGTGCCCACTTAGTGTGTGTCTGCTTTTTTTCACATGTTTAGACATCTTTGGAAGATCATTTCCAGGACCGGATGGTATTTAATTTTAATGGCTTTAAATTAACTCTAGTATGAAACTGCTTATTCTATTAGTGCTGTAGCGCTGTGCAACAGTGTGCTTAAAGTGACTGTGGTATCACAGGAATGAAATATGGTAAGGTGGTGCTTGTTCTTAAAATAGCATCCAGAATGGAGAGGAGAAATAAGAATTTGCTCTCATTTCTCTACTGGCAAAACATGGCGAAGCTATTTTGAAGAGCAGAATCAGTGATTATGTGGAGAAATTACAGATTAGAGAGCAGTGAAAGCATTGTAAAGGCAAGTTCTGCTGTACAAATCACTTGGAGCATGTACTTAAAGGTCATCATCTTGATGTAGGTTTATAGGGTTTTTTAGGTCCACACAATAGAATTCTTCAAAAAAGCTTACAGAGAAATCTAAGCTGTCAGAGAGTAAGAAAAAATAAAATATCTTGGTATTTAATTGTAAAAAAACCTCCCAAAACAATAGCACAACAATAAAATCCCCAAATCAAAAAACCAACAACAAAAGGAAAGGATAAGAAAGAACATGAGTAATCATGATGGATTGAGGTTACCAGAAGGATCTAGGAGGAACCTGTGTTCTCATCGCATTATCTCAGTGGAATGGGAGCTCAGGGTTAAAACAGATTAATGGAATAATTATGTCAGTACTCAAGTTACAGTCAAAAAGCCAAATGCAATACAAGAAATATCTGCAGAAGCAAATGGGAATGAGACTGCATTATTTTATCACTCCAGAAATTACACTGTTCCTTATCTTGATGAAGGCAGCCGGTCAATCTAGAAATGCTTCATAGAAGAGGAATAACTAATCAGAGGCAGAGGGCAGCTGCTGTGCCATGAAAGACGAATCTCAGTCCTCAGTTTGTGGAAAACTAAGTCAGAAGATAGGGATATAACTACTGTCAGTAAAGCTGAGCCACTAAAATTACAAAAATGACTAGGGAATTGTTATTTCAGAAAGATATAATTCTATTTAGAAATATAAATTAGTAAGTGACAGTTGTTTTACAGCCCCTAAACACAGTGATCTACTGTCAGTATCTGACTTCAGAATAATCTTTTAGCTGCTGATAGTGTTTCGGTTTGTGGCTATACCAGTAAAGGTATTGCAGCATCCACTGCTTGTCTCTTCTGCCCTTTTTCTTCAACTGGAAGTAACCACTTTTATTTAATTCTTTCCCATTAACCTGTATGGGAAACAACTGCTTATATAAATGTGAATATACACACATACTGCTTTTAGTGCAGGACAACTTACTTTCCCTGTGAATCTGAACCTTGTACTGATAAACCTGGTAGGTTCCATTCTCTTTGTCATCTGGTGTCTCTTCCTTCCAATTCCACCTATATCCTCAAGTGCTTGCTCAAAAGTCTTTCAGAGCTTGTGGAGCTTCTGTTAAAATAGACTTCTCTGTACATTAGGAGAGTTTTTCTGCTCTCAGAAAAAACTGTTGTTACAATTTGAACTATGCACATTCCAGGTTAGCCATCAGTTCAAGTAACTGTAACTTGTTGTTTGCTCTAGTGTGTTTTCTTGCCTGTATGGTTTCCTGAATCCTGCTTTTGCCTGAGCAGGAAGGTGAAGATGCTGTCTTCATTAAGACCCTGAAGATGAAGATGCTGTTTTCATTTAGAAATTAAAGATAAGTTGACATGTAATTTTCAAGATTAGTTATGACTGTGAGAAAGTTGCTATCTGTTACTTTTTTTCTAAATTGAGACCTTTCTAAAGCTTTTTTGATATCTTGAGCAGGAAACCAGTACTGGAATTAAGAACAAGCCGAGCATACAGGAAATTATAAAGACTTGAATGTCCCCTCACAAATGCTCATTTTTAGGCTATCATATTACTTTGGTGGTCACTCTTGAGAGGAGGTTCTCTACAATCTTTAATTAAAATGCCCAGCCCAAGTTCTTGGTAAGATGCTGCTTACAAACTTCCTGTAATTGAAGAATATACAAATATGTGAAAGTGTCAGTTTGTGTCTTATAGTAAGAAGCAGTTGACCAAATCTGCCCTTTCTCTCTATGGATCTACTCCACAAATACTTGCCAACAGAAACAAGAAAGAAAAGCTGTAACAGATGGACCATGGATTAATCTGAACATTCAAACAACCTAAGATACAGTAATCACCATCAAGTCATTTTAATAACTGGTTATACTCTTTTTGCCTCAGATTCCCCTGAGGTCTCAGTGCTGTTGGGCTTATTCTGATGACTAAAGAAAGCCTAAAGAAACAGAAACTTGCATAAAACACAGGATTTTTTTATCAGTCTGTTGTGCCAGAAAGATGAGCAGGATATTCATGAATAGGGTACAGAAGGCTAGGCAGTTCAATCTGCACAGATTGGTAGGTTCTCTGAGGGTGTAGTCTGAGTAATAATTTAGTAATCTTTGATATTCAATATTTATACCAAAATGTATCATTATGGAATAATCATGCTGGGGTGTTTACTTATAAAGTACTTTCAG
The DNA here is from genome assembly GCA_036873685.1 of Agapornis canus. Classification (NCBI taxonomy): domain Eukaryota; kingdom Metazoa; phylum Chordata; class Aves; order Psittaciformes; family Psittacidae; genus Agapornis; species Agapornis canus. Next base: position 12,965 of record JBAFWW010066286.1, on the reverse strand, counting down.
CAGTAAAAGATTTAGTTTTTTCTGTGTAAATCGTACTTGATCAAGGGCTATCCTTTCAGTCCCATTTCTCAACTAAAAGCTAAGCTAAGCTTTCTAATGTATCTTAGCAGAAAGGGTTAACTGTTTCTTTTTCCACAGTATCCGTTTTGAGTAGTGTACTTCTGGGCTTTGGCTTAGAATATTGTGTATGCTTGTTAATGAGACTTAAATTTGTTTTGCCAGTAAAATTTCATTACATGTAGAATTCTGAAAAGTGTTAAAAGTAAACATTAATTTATGCCTGTGTTTTTAGTGGTGTGTTTTTGTTTCCCTGCCTAGAGAGTTAAAAGTTTAAATATTTGTGTATTTAAATAGAGTTGCACACATTCCTTTTGTCTCTAGTTTTTCCAATAAAAACCTAAGTGATACTGAAAATAAAGTAAGTCCCTACCATTGTTTTATGTGCTTCTTGAATTTTCCTTCTTAAGTATATCACTTGATTCCTTTAGGGCCTGTGCTTATTTTAGCCAACATTCTGCTTTGTTTAAAAAAGGTAATTGAGATAACTGCTGTTTGCATATGCAGCTTTTTTGTTAGTAGGTTGCTTTGGTGAGTTGTTTTTTTTTATTTTGGGGTGGGGGTGGGGTGGCGAATTGCTTGTTTAAATTTTATCCCCATCAGTTCAATATCCAGAACATGGAAAAAGTGATGACAGAAGCTCTCACATCTTGTTAGGACTTCCTGAGATTCCCTGGCGAGCTTCCCCTCTTCTACCTTCTGACTCTGGAGCCAGTCATTCAGAGATGAAATTTCAGCTACCAATTCTGTGCTGATGATTCCTAGATTGTCTCCTTTCTTTGGCTACCTATTTTTCTGTCCAAATAGTGCTTTCTCTGATTTCTACTTGTAGGTGTTTGACCCTCTGTTGAAATGCTCTTTGACTGAAACAAGCCTTTTTTTTTTACTCCCACCCATCCTTTTTTTCAGCTGTACAAGTGGCCAGTCTTCTAGTCTGGACTCCTCTGTGTTATAATGACGTTGTACCATCTCTAGAATTATGCCTTGCCTTTAACTTCCGGTTGCTTTGTAGCTTATAAATATCAGTATGTGTCTCATTACCACAGTACAGGCTCCTTCTGCAAATAACTGCAACTTTTATCTTCTTAGGCATCAGTGAATCTTGCTCAGTATCGTTGCCATCCATATGGAGTGTAGGTGACACAGATTGCTGTCTTATATCACCAGTGAGATTGCATAACCTTCTCCTGAAATACTTTTCTGGATTTCTGTCCCCATTGAAATTAAATCATCATAGCTTTGCTTTTAGTTTTTTTTTTTTTTTTTCTTTCCTCTCTTCCCATATGAGCCTTTCCTGAAGTGCTGGTTTCTGGAGTCTCTTTTTCAGTGTTGCCACAGTTAGTTGTTGGCTGGGTAGGAATCAGCCTTGAAAGAAACTGCGTTAAACCACAGCAAACCTGTCTCGTCTTAGGCAGACTGATAAAACAGCAAGAAAAAATAGGCACTTGGTGCATTGTTTGTCCAAGTATTGTAGTGTTCCTTTTCAAAATTTTAAACAATACCCTGTGACTCAGTTTGGAGCCTGTAGGGAGAGCTAAATACAGATACATAAATGATTTCTTAAAAACACTTTTTAACATTTTTTGGAAGCTATACTAGTGCTCTTGTGCTTTCTGATATTTAAAAAACTGCCCATCAGTGTCAACATTTAAGGCAATATGAAGAAAATCATGAAAAATATTTTCACTTTAACTCTTTATGAAAGGATTCAGAATTAGAAGCATGTAACTTGCAGTGTATTTCAACCATCTTTAGTCATAGCCAGGGATTAAGAAATATCTCCAGTAAGAAGCTCATAGGTGTTTTTCAGACTAGGTATTTTGTGTGGGTCTGGAAAGGGTAGCGCTTGGGTAGGGCTGCAGTCTTCCTGTGAAAAGAATTCACGTTATAAAAAGCTTGTCCATTTAAAACGATCGAGTCTATTATGTCTCAGGCATTGCTCTACCTCCATTATCTATCTTATGAACAAAGCTCTGAAGATACTGAACAAGTCAGACCAGGTTTCATATGATTTACACTGATAAGCTGTTGTATTTTTTATGGATATTAATAAAGTGCCTGAAAGATGTACTCAGAATATTTGTATATGATATGTTATTGAGCTGTACTAGTGATTAGAAATAAATGGTGCATTGATCTTATTGCCACAGCTTTAAATTAATGTACTTATTATTTCAGTTTGTAATGTAAGCTGTCATGAAAAAATTGTCACAGAGAATAGAATAGCTGTCAGTAAGAATTTGTTAAGCAGAAGAGTATAATGCACCAAAAAAAAAAGTATATGGGGGAACTTGGTAATCCCCACTAACATGTACATCATTAGTCAGTGGGTTTGTAGAATCATGTGATAAATTGAGTCATTGTTAAGGAATTTCTCTGCCTTTGTTTGTCAGATGGAGAGTTTTCTTCTCTTTGGAAATGTTGCTCTGGTGTTAGATTATGACTGTTAGAGCATTTTATATAGAAAGGTACCACAAACAGTTCTGATAACTTGGCACTGGATTTCAGCAGGCAAGCTTGTACTGAAAGCTTTGCCATTTAGCTGATTTCCTGAGTAATCTCACTGATGAGAGCTGGAGGAGGTGTGTTGTTGTATTTTTTTTTTTAATAGTTGACTATAAAAACGTGGCTGGTGAGTTCTGTAGGGTGACCTGAGTTGCATCTAATTTTTTAGATACCTATGGTGTGAATTCTTTTTTACTGTGAAGAGAGCAAAGAAAATGCACCCTGTAACACTAATGTTCTTGTGAGTTGCATTGGAAAGTAATTGTTACTGAAAATTCATTAGTGCATAATAAAATTTTTTTTTTTTTTACCCATTCTCCTGAGAAATAATGTTGGATCACAAATATATTCATTTATTGCTTTCATATTTTGCTTACAGTAGGTGGAATTTTATAAATGGGTGTTATGATCATGACACATTAATCACAGAATAAGAACAAGAGTGTTGGACTTAGTGTTTAACCTTAATATCCTTTATCTTAATGCCTGAAAAAAAAAAAAAGGGTGGAACATACTGCAATAACCCCATTAGACATCCAGTGATACGCAACACAAAATTACTGTTTTCTTCCCCCTATAGTAGTTTTATGAAATAAAGAAGGGGTGAAAAAAAAAATGAAAGAACTGTTCGCTAGTTTCTTCAGTATTCCTTTCTGAACATGGTGTTAAGGTCTTTCTGCTCTGTGGAACGTTTTCAGAAAGACAGAATCAGGGAAGAAGTGCAGTTCCGCTGCATGCTCCCTATTTTGTTCGGTTCAGGTTTATAATTTATGCAAGTAAGGAAGTGAAAAGATGCTATTGGATCTTACTACAGGCAGTGATTGAAACTTGGTTATTTTTGATCTATGCTTTCTCCACCCAGTAGCTCTTATCATCCACCACCATCCTCATAGCTGTGAATTGGTAACACTGTACTGTACCTACTACCCAGATTCTCTTGAAATATCTGTTGTCAGCTAGGAAGAGAAAACAAGCTTTCAACCCTGTGCCTTCTGAAAGAGGAAAAATAAGAAAAGCATTTATTTCCTTTTTATTTTATTTTTTTTTAAATTGCTCTAGGTTGTGTTAGTCATTGTAATCACAGGTAGAGAAGGGATGTGTAGGGGGTGGAAAGACTTGGAAGAAAAATAGCATCAGCTATCAAGAATTTTGTTTTCCCGGTTTGTAAACGATGCTGCTGTAATTCTATCTGCATTTTTTTTTCCCCTGCTCATTCACCACTCAGCAGCTGGTAGGGAAGTAAGACTGCCTGGCAACCACCTGCAGAGCTGCAGAGATGAATTACATTTTCGGAAATAACACACTCCTCTATTCTCGGGCCAATCGAGGCAACACTAGCTCAAGCCACAGTTCTGTAGGCCCAAAGCACAAGCAGTGGGCAAAGAAAGGCTCAACAGATGAGTTACGGAGTGAGCCTTCCCGTTGGCAGCAGATAGTTGCATTTTTCACTCGGAGACATGGTTTCATTGACTGCATTTCTGTTGCTGCCAGCTCCACCCAGGTAATATGCCACTTGTTGAAATTACTGTGTTTGCATGTTTTCTGGTTACTTGCTAGTTAGAAATAGCAATTATTTAAATATGCATGCTGTCATTTAATCTCTTGATTTATGAATGTTGTTTTCTGTCTGCTTTCATTTTCCTATTTTGCAGAGCTCTGTGCAATTTTTAACATTAAAGCATGACAGTGAAAACACTAGATAAGGTCTGATTTTTATTTAAGTTATTTTACCAAGCAATGAGCCTGCAATGAGTTTAAATATGAGATATTTTAATGAAATAGTTAAATACTGAAAAATGCAGTTTGCATTCTACTGCCTAGCTCTGGGGGGGAGCAATATACTTAAGAAATAACAATTCCATAGCTGCAGTATGATAACAAGCCAAATAAAGACTACATGTTTCCTGATTAAGGAATTTAATTTAAAGGGTTAAATAGTTGAAAATCTTAATTATACACAGCACAAGAAATTCTAGTCTGTATCAGTTTTCTGGGGTTTTTTTTGGCTGCTAATAAACCTTAGGTAAGATTACAGAATGCCTTCCTCACAGAATATACATTTAGTAATGCAGAAAACATGACATTTTTCAGCTTCACTGTCTGTCTGCTCTAAGTGATATTTTTTTTACTTATCATTGAAAGTCATGTAAAAAGAGGCAAGCCAAATTTTATGTATGTGGATTTGGGGTGAGTTCTTAAGGTTGATACTGAGAGAAGTTTAAACTTACTGGCACTAGCAAATTAGTATCTCTTTTGATAATATGACAAAGAAGGATCTGTGGACCAGTGCTGAGATGTCAGCATTGTTTGAAAATGTGGGAATAGATTTGTTTTTTTACTGTCAAGCCAAATTCAGCTTTAGTCAAGATGTCATTTAACCTGAAGTACTACAAAACTTGTAAAGAAAAAACAAAAAAAAGATTTGTTGCCCTCAGACAGCAATGCTATTGAGATCATTTGGCATTTGTTGGTAATCATTTCAAAGGTGTTAAACTGGATTTTTTTTCTGAAGTCTGGTTATTGTTACCTGTTTTCTGCTTGTGAATTTAGAGTAAACAATGAATAGGAGACCTTAGAGGGGGATTTTCACTTTTTTTGTTGCAAACATATGTGAAGCCAAGGGCTGAGAGGAATCCCATAGTTACTGTAATGGGTCATTATACAACTCTTAACTGAATCATCAGGTAGACATAATAACTTTCAAGAACTGGTTGGTTTTTTTGGCCTGTGGTTTGGTTTGTTTGGTTTTTTTTTTGTTGGGTTTATTTTTTTTTGGCAGGGGAGGGGGTGTGTGGCTTAAAGCCCAAATATACAGTATTAGCCTTTTGAATTAATATTACGGTTGCTCGTATTTAATGCATGAACAAGTAATGTTAGAATGCATGGAACTTGCAGTTAGTCTGGCTAGTCAGGACTATAAAGTTGCTAATAAATAAAATACTGAATCGCCTCTGATTTGAGTGTGGGCTGAACCAGGTAAAGATCCTGAGATCCATCCCTTCAAACCAAAGCTGTGATTCTGTGAATATCCCAGTGTTTGTTCTGTTTTTCTGCTATGAAAAAGACAGCTTGTCTCTGTGAAAGCCTGCCAGATTTTTCAGAAGTCTGACAATTCTTCTGTTAAAAAGAACTGCTTATACATGTTCATGGCCAGAAGGAAGGAAGAGAAAAACCTTAAAATGTTTTGAAGTGGTTGTGAAAAAATACCAAAACACTTTAATGAGCATATTGGGAAGTGATGCACTGAAAACATAAGAGCTTGTTGCAGCCTCTTCCTCTGGAAAGATGCTGTGCTGTACTGTACTCATACCTTATCCACACGCTGCAGCTGTTCTAGCCTCAGGGAGGAAGAAAGACATTTGGAGATTTCTCATTGTGATGCAATCTTGTTTTTCAGTTGTCTTCAGTTTTTGTTCTGTGATGTATTATTCTGAAAATTCTTGCTGACTTTTATTCATTTAAGATACTTGAATGTAATCATATTTTCAGAGTCCAAATGAATAATTAGATGTGATATACTTGTCTAACCTTGTCTGTTCAAATTCTACTTGTGGTGCTGGCCTTTATACTCTATTGTTGTGACATCATGGTTTTTAACATACACAAAATCAGGCTGATAATTTTAAAGTACCAGTGTCAAGCTTTCCTTGTACATCTGCTGAATAGCACCCATTTTTAGCTGTCCCTTCATTTGCTTGGCTTTCTTGGATGGGATGGTGTGAGATGGTGGGAAATGGTGATACTTGCTTAGTACCTTCCATTACTAGTGAAAGGGAAACTACGACTGGAGATGGGGCTGCATGCCCCTGTCCTCCTCTGGGGCTTGCAAAAGGTCACCATCTCCCCAGCAAGGCAGTAAGAGGACTTCAGCTAAAGAAGGAACTTCGGGTTATGGAATAGGGTATTCTTTCAGTAGAAGCAAAGAAATTGGTGGCGATGGATGCAGTAGCACTGCTTTTTGCTGTAGTTATTGCTAGGTATATGCCCAAAAGACTGCATGTTTGCACAAGTACATTGTGGTATGGAGGACTAGTCAGGAGTAAAAGGCTATTGTAAAAAGCTACAGCACCCTGAGCACTGGCAATACGTTTTCAAGCATTAAGGGTGCCTTACTTCCTTTTAAATGGTATTAGAAGATTCAAATCCCCCATTTCTCGTAGGAAAAAGGAGCAGTGGAAAACAGATGGTATGAACAGATACAAATGAAGACAGTATAGTGGTTGTCTGACTCTCTGCTTGTACTGTAGCCACAGTCTCCGGGGTGATTTGCATACAACCTTTAGCAGTTGTAGTGATTTGTAGACCTTGCATTACTGTACTAACAAGGAGCTCAGTGGTCAGATATTGCAGTCTATCCGTAGAGCAGCACTACTTCCTACTGGCTTAATACCTCTTCCATTTACAGTGGTGAACCCCTGCCTGCTCACCACACCAGTCTCCTTTATGCATCCAAAGAAGCTGCTTAACATGTTTGGGCATTTGCGGCCTTTGTTGCATCTTCCAGCTGCATTCCCTGTGATGAGGAGTTAGTTACTCAATTAGAAGAATTAGGGAATTTGATTAGAAGCTGGTCTTCCAGTTTTTGTCAGTAAATTTTTTCAATTTCTTTAATAAAAAGCCAAATCTGTGGCATAAAATGGAAGATAAAAATAAACACAGAACAAATTTATGCTGTCACAAGAGTGAATAACTGTGCTCACAGATTAGTAAATACATGGTTATGCAAATGAAAAATACTAGGCAATTTGAGTGATCCCCTAATGCATATTGCATCAAGAACAGTAACTGTATCTAGGACATGTCTTTCTCCAAAGTCTTTCCAAAGCTCTGAGAAGTACCAGTTCCTGATAGTAAATACAGCTATGGTGTCTCAGAATGCATTTTAGCTGTCAGTCGCGTGTGACCCATGTTGTGCTACAAATGCAGAAACTGTGATTTGTCTGAAATTCACATGGCATTAACCTGCAGTGCTGTTAGGCTATTGTTAGCGTATGACATCGTATAGTATGCTTCTGGCCTTTGATACTGAAAAATTGTTTAGCTTGTTGAATATTCTGTGCTAATTTTTTTAAGGTAACTGAGAAGAGAAAAGATGGGGGTGGGGAACAGGAACCCCCTCCTGATCCCACTTACCCATTTCAAAAAACTTCACTTTACATTTCAGAGCTTATCAACTGCTTCTATGGGTTGTTTGAGCCCAGTCATTTCTTGTCTTTGTATGTCTTCACTTTAAGATCTTGATAAAACTTCTACTGTATGACATTATTCATAGAGTATTCTTTCCAAATTCACTGAAATATTATGAGCATAGTTATGAAATGGTGTGTGCAATCAGGCAGCATAGAGTTGTTGTAGGGTGCATTTAAAAATTAATGATTAAAAAAACCTCCAGTCTCTACCCTAATCCCTTTTAAATGGTACTTCCTACAGTTCAGGGATTGAAAAAAAATTATTCCTTACAGCAGTATTTACCACATCTCCTATAATTTTGATATCTTTAAGTATTTATATCTTTTTTTTTTAGACATTCAGATCATAACATCATGTTAAAAATGTGAGATTAGAGAAGATAAAGTAGTTCTGATGTATATGGAGATTTAATCGGAAGTTGAAAGGTAAAAAAACAGGGGGGTGTTTGAGGGCCTTGATATTAAGATGTGGAATTAAATCTGGAACTAGCAGCAGGGAGGTGCTGCAACTAAAAGTTCAGAGAATTTGATAGCAGTCCTAACGACTAAATATCTTGAGCATGTCAGGATGTGTCACAGTGGTGATATGTTTTATGAACAATATTAAACTGTAGTGTGGGTGTGTGACTGTTTTAGCATCCCCTCAAGTTTACTAGTGAAACTGGGACTTCATTATGCCACCCATTGCATAACATGCAGTTCTGTTTTTCACAGGATTGGCTTTATTGAAGAAAGTTTTTATTTATTTTTATTATTATATTATTTTTATTACTGAACTTTATTTTATTTTTAAAGCAGTGATGGAGTAAAGAAGAAAGGAATTACAGGAATGACTGTAGTGGAAATTTATGTGAATACATAGAACTGTTGCCATTGTTAGATTTTTAATGCAGACTTTTCAGTGAGTTTTAATTTAAAGTATATATTGCCTGGAAGTTGTTGCTGCTGATATTGTGATGAATCTGTGAGAAATCAACTTTAGGTATCATTTGTATTGGATGATTTTAACTGTAAGAAAGCACCTCTTGAAACCTAAACATGAGTTTTATTGTGATGTTTCATTCTTATTCTTGCTTTTTAGTTATGCTATAGCACACATTTGTAACAGTATTAATTTATCTTGCAAATTTTCTTCTGCCATTAGAGGACATTATAGCAGAGATAAAAATGGTATGAATTACTCTGTAAGAGGAATGTGTTAATACATGTGTTCTAATCAGTAGACTAAAACCCAGAGAATTCTTGAAGGTCCTTTCCAACCCTAACTATTCTATGATTCTATTACAGTTTAAACTTCAACATTAAAGGACTGTCTCTGAAACCCTTGGTTTTTTTTGTGGACACTTTAGAACTGTACAGTGGAGATAGAAACGTCTCAATAATGTGGAGTTTGCTTGCCATTTCAAAAAGAGATGCAATTTTAAAAACATATTAGAATGAACAACAAATAAGAATGTAGATCATGAATTATGTAATGTCATGTAGATTGTGTTAGCATCATGCTGGTTCCCTCCGCAGCCAATTCTCTCTCCTCTTATGGAGTCAACCAGTAGACTCATGGAGTAACGGGGGTGTGCTGCTTCCTGCCTAGACCCATGTAGGTGACTGTAATACTGGCATGTGCAATGTGTTTCTTCAGTTCATATGTTGCAACATGGCAGTGATGATAAGAACTGAACCAGTGCTTTGGCTACCTGCAGGCACTGCTTACTGCCAAAGGGTTCCACTTTCTCTCACCTGTTCTCTCACAGCTGTTGCTCCATCTCAGAGCTGATAACAGAATTTCTTTGTATCTCTGTTCTGTTGTATCTCAAGAAAATTACTTTTTTCTAGAATGAGTCAGAAATCTGGTCAGCAGAGGAGGAGAGGACACAGAATGTTTTGCTTGTGCAGTACTACTGCTACTGCAGAGGCTTTCTGTCTACACTGTGCCCAAAGATTGGACCTTTAGGAAAGGCAGGCACTAGAATCTCTTCTTAATCCTTTATCTTCAACTAATAGCTCAGGTGGATTTAGCAGCGTCTAACTGCATGAAGCTGAGTGCATGACAGCCTGTGAAAGAGGTAGGACTCTTCAGGTCTTTTATATAATTTTGTTAGTTTATTTTATATTGTGATAGTTGCCCTCTCAGCTGAGGCTCATATTGATTGACAGAGTGTTTTGAAAGTCAAATACAGGCCAGTCTGCCTTTCACTAGCTGTCAGCTTACTGAACAGCTCTAGCATCGTTGTTGTGGTATAGCATTTCTGCTTTGCTGCCAAAGCTGTTGTGTATGTTTCAGTTAATACAATTACTAAGTAAATGACTGTCTGAGAGAACCACTGCATCTAAAGTGAGTACCTCTTCTTCCTGTTCTTCTATTTTGGTCTACAACATCAAGAGCACTCTCAGTTATGATCAGGGATGTGCAGGATGTTTCTTTTAGTTTGAAGAAGCTAATGCAACAGAAACATCGTAGATGATTTTTAGAAAACATGACTCTCTTTTAGAATGACCTGCATGTTTGGGAGCTGACATGGTATTGGGTTGTGCAACCTAAGAGACTTGTAGTTTACACCCAGCTCAGAGTTGTGGTAAACCTCATGTCCAGAGTCTTTCTTGGCTTTATAGTAACTCAAAGAGAGGAACAGTTGTCTTGATAGACAAGACAAATTGAAATCTCTATGTGCCCATGAGCTATGCAGTTTCATTTGAGAAGAATTGGATTCTTTTTTGTAGAACCTCTGCTGGGCCAGTGCTTTCTCCTGTACTCCAAAACAGAGGAGGTACTTGAATTTGTCTTTATGAATAGCAATTATTTACTAAAACTTTCAGTGGAGCAGGAGCCCTCTTGAGTGCTGTTGGTTTAGTGGTGGTTTGTTTTTTGTTCAGCTTTCTGTGTGAATGTTTAAATCAGTTTATCTTTGCCAGAATTTGATGGTTTTTTCCTAGTACTTAGAAGTGTTCCTACACTGTGTAGACTAATTGACGTTTAGTAAAGTCCTAGTCCCAGATATTTAATTTGTATTTCTGTATTCCTTCCTGATCCTCATCTGAGTTTCATAGTATGATTTTTATTGTCAAATAATAACCAGTGATTCCTATTTCATATATATGATTCTGCTATCGGGGACCAGTTTTCTTTATTCTACTGGTGCATTTTGAGACCAGCATAGCACTGTATATTGCTGTGTGCCCCTCGACACTGAGTCAGCTGTCCAGGTATTTCAGTGCATGGAAAGCATGCAGAACAATGCTGTTGTAAAATACCAGAGGTGCCTATCTGTAGATCTCTTCATGCCTTGCAAAAACAACTTTTATAAACTCTTTTTGACTAAGCCTCCCTGTATAGGATATGCACACAACTTTTGCCATTAGAGAGTTCTGAGTGAGGAACATGTCTTTCACTGCTGTCCCTGGGAGTGAGTTCAAACTAGTGCTTGACACGCTACTGTTGCTGAACTTCAAGCGCAAGCATATTGTGAAGCATTTCCAGTACAGTTAATTTCTTGTATTACTTTGACAGATCCATCAAAAAGGAAAATGTCAGGAAAACATCCACCTCTTCATGTGATGCATCTCATGTGCAGTTGAAGTGCCTCATCCTTGTTTATTAATATAACTACATTGTTCACACTTCCTTATCACGTAATGGCTCTATAACAGAAGGGTTCCAGTGATGCTTTTCTCTTGAGAAAGGATACTTCCTTTAATGCTGTTTCTAATCTCAAATTAGAATTTAATTCAAGTGAAGATTCCATACTTCTATATATGATTTCAGGAATGCTTAAAGGCTTCTCCAGTTAGAAGATGAGAGAAACCCTTCTGATCAGCTGGGACTCTTTCTGCAACAGATGCTTTGCTAACCAGGTGCTGTTATGAAATTCTGGCAGGCATGAGCCTTAAAGGGCACCGTGGTTGCAGTGCTGGCTTCAAGCACATAGGCAACACAACAGTATCAAATATATCAGTAGCCTTTGAGAAGGATATAACCACTCTGTCAGATGTCATGTTCATGTTAAGCCAGCACTCTCAGTCTCCCCATTGGATTCCTTACAAAACATGTAGGAGCATTCTTTTTTTACAGCAAAGACTAATAAACTTGTGCCATCTGTCAAGGCAGGTCAGAAAACTGTAATACTGAGGCCAAATTCAGGACCAAGGCCTTTTTGTTAATACCACCACCATCTAGCAAGTCTTCCCTGAATCCTGAAGATACCTTTTGAGGACCTGTGTTTTTTGATGTTGCCCAAAGTAGCATTGGCAACAGTACTTTTGTATAATTGGGATCATCACTGACCACATGCAGCAGTCACCTTGCTACTAGCTGGAGTTTCTTTCAGGAACTGCTTGGACTCCAAGGCAATATGCCCAATATGGCTTCCTTTGACCCTCCTGAGCCGTGTATGTTCTCTATACCCTCATCATGGTTTACAAAAGCAGGAAGCAGCTCCACTTGACCAAGGTGGATGGTCTTCTGGTGGGTAGAAGCTACCTGTTCCACACTGACATGCGTTTAAGAAAAGCTGTCGCATGTTTTACAATGGGGAGGTGGGGTGGGAAGAAGCACTTGTTCCAGTGGACTGTGGTCCTTTTTCATTGCCTGTTTTTCAGGTCTTATCATGACTAATATGGTGACTTTACTCCCTAAGAAACAGTCAGGAATCCCAAAACTTGTAGGGTTCTGTGAGTGGCATTTGAAAGGCATACAGTTCCCTCCCCTATACCTGGTTTTTGTGCACATGCACATGTAGCAGTTGAGAATAGAGTCAGCTTTCCCTTTGGAGAAGTAAAGAAAGGGAACTCTGGATTCTGTCCATAGACTGTGCTCAGGAAGACCCGCTTTAAAATGCGTAATTTGAGAACTGCTGCTTAGTTCATCCAAAGGAAAAGGAGGAGATTTTTTTGGTCTATAAATAGACTATAAATAGACAGGGATAGATTTTTTGAAAGTAGAAAGCTACAAAAAGGTATCTGTACTCCAAGTCAGGGACTGAAGCTAGTTTTAAAAAGCTTATTACAACCCTTCAGTGCTGCTTTTAGTTTTTATTTTAACTCTATAGGTTTTGAGACTCTTTTTAGAAGATGGATACCATGGGAGGAAGAGCTCACAGAATCACCAGATTGGAAGGGATTTCTAAGATCATCAAGTCCAACCCATGCCCTGCACCTCCACTAAGCCATGTCCTCAAGTTCTATATCCAATCTCTTTTTAAACACATCCAGGGATGGTGA
>JBAFWW010066283.1:16838-33106 GCA_036873685.1 Agapornis canus | reverse complement strand
TTTGGGTCAGGTGTCCTGTCTCTGCTTTGTCCCAGCTTCCCCTCCTCCCTGGCAGAGCACGAGACTCACCAAGTCCTTGGTCGGAGTAAACGTCTGAGTAGTAACTAAAAACATCGATGTTATCAGTGCTGTTCCGAGGACGAAAGTAAAAAACACAGCGCTGCACCAGCTACTTAAGAAGGAGAAAATATTTACTGCTATGGCTGAACCCAAGACAGTATCCACCCCTTATTGCATAACATTCACATCATGCTTATATCCCATATTTTCAATATACCATCACCTTATATATATACATATATAGATATATATACACACACATACACTCAAGAGAAAGAGAGAGATCATTCCTTAATGCATGGACCAATCCCTATAAACCTGCTGAGTCCATTCAGTCCATGATGTCAGGTTCCATCTCTTGTCACAGTCTTTTAGAGCAGGAGAGGCTGTGTGCAGTGTTCACGCTAGTGAATAACCTGGGCAGTGGTGTCAATTGTTAAGTCTACCCCTCAATCATGAGTCCATCTCCATGGTGCATCTCTGCCCTGATGGTCTGAAGTGTCATGGGCCCACCAGGCTCAAAATAATTCACTCTCCCCTTCAGCAGTTTCTGTAACTTGTTATCGTGGACACCATATAGCTTCTTTCCATCTCCGACACTTCCAAACCAAAAAAGTGAATCAGTAAGTACTATCACTTTAAAAGATAATAATCTTTTCTTATTTCCTAAGGCCAGAATTCCAGTCTACTGCAGCAAGATGTATCTGGCTAACTTCTTAACAAAAAATTCCGAGGTAGCTAATATTTATTACATTTTTTGACATTTCAAGAATATAGTTAAAAGGGGGAGTCTGAGAACATTTCTCCATCCTGGTTTGGGGTATGTGTGCTGTGGCCAAGTTCTGACTGTATATTGGGATGAGACTTGGGTTTTGGGATTTCTTCTCTCCCTCCTTATAACTTGTTCTCCATTGGGAGGCAATTTAGGTATGTAGACACAAGAGATACCTATTTGTGTTGCACCACCTCCCAAACCTGGAGTGAGTTTTCCACAGACCACAGAGTACAGCTGCCATAAGTTTTTGAAACAGCCAGCATCCCTCAAGATAAATTGTGTATTCCATATATATTACTCTACTTTCTGCACTCCATTTTTAAAATAGGGTAATTGCCATTAATAGTAATAAAATAACCAAGTAACATATACATTAGGGAACATATTTTGTAAGTGCAAGTTGAAACTTTTTGAAAAGACTTGTAGAAGTTAGTCATTCCCTCCAATGAAATAACATATGGTCATCTAATTTACCTATGAAAGTCACATTCCAAAAGTTTATTTTGTGATGTGAAGAAAAATTTCATCCATGGTGTTTCCTGTTTATGCAAACATGAAATTTTGTATGAAGGTTTTTGAATATTCTGCTTTCTGATATATAAAGATTTTTAATAGAAATTATTGATTATGTAAGGATTTCTTTTTAACATGAATACAAAGATTGTTATGTTCAAAAATAGTATCTATCTACAAGAATGGCATTTATAAACAAAACTCCTCAAACTTAAATCACGTATGTGTTTGGAGCTTGTGTTTTCATATCAGGTACTTACAACTAGAAGGCTCAGTATTGGTACAGTATGTAAAGAAGTCTCTAAAGCATGTTAAAGAACTGGGAATGGTTTTAAAAAGATAATGACAAAGTACTTAATTTTTAATTCATTTTTATTTCACTTATTAAGTATTGAAAAGTGTTAATATTAAAAATATTAGTGTAACTTGGATATTTATTGTTCAAAACTCTATCACAAAGCATGTTCAGACTTTTAATATATGTGGTTATTCGCTAACGAATTTTTTACTGCCTGAAAGAATTTTACCTAAACAGTCACAAAAGTAAAGGATAAAACTAAAAATAAAAAAAAAAAAGAAAGGAAAAAAAAAATTAAAATTAAAAAAAATAAAAAAATTAATTTTTTTAAACAAAAAAAAAAAAAAACCAAAAAAACCAACAACTGATCAAGATAATGCACAAGGTATTAAATTTAGGATGATTCTGATAAGTCATTATTAATGAAGTTCTGAAATAAATTTAATCAACAAGAAAAGAAGGGAGCATATATGAATTAGCTCTCTTTTAAATTCATCTGATTGATTTAAGTACTGTCACAGCAAAGTCATTATTCTATCACATAGAATGATATTTTGTCTCCTTTGATTCCATTTGTGAGGAAGTGAACAACAGTGAGAGCTATATCAATTGTCTATACACATGACTGTGACTCAATAAGCTGTTTTAACCGTACTGCTTGGGTTTAATTATTTGTGTATGCTTTAATCTTCTGCTGCTGCATTGTAAAAAGATGCAGATATAAGAGCTTTTGTTATAATTTGCAGACCTCCACACTGTTAGAAAACCAGTTTTTCTTTATCTCCACCTTCAAAATATCAAAAAACCCTGAAACACAAATGAAACCTTCAGCTCAGTTGTGCTGGTTGTGTGATTTATAAACTCATTTAACAAGTATGATTTAGCTGTATCTGCTGAAAGATCCCCACCCTAGCCCGAAGACATTACTGTCAGCTAAAAACTCTGGCAGTATATAAACTACATGGATATAGTCACAACTTGTTGCCCCAGACCTTATTAATCCTCAAGCTATTTGAATTTGAAAGCTGCTTTTGACAAGGAATCCACTGTAAATCTGCACTCTCTGAATTTCCACTGACACTTCAGGGTGACATTTTGATTTATTTTTTTTTTTTTATTTTAGAGAAGCCTCTCTGTTCTAGATTAATCTCATTACCTGTTATGCAGGCATTATTTTGTCTCAAACCAAATATGTATCTTACTACAAATTATTGTGTCATTGTTCTGCCAAAGCCATCATCCATAAAGGATTTTCCTAGTGAACCAGTATCAAAATATAGACAAGATTACCATAATTTTAGAGTTGGCATCTTGAAAGCCTCAGGGGTCTTTTGTATTAAGCCTCTTTGTTTTGCAAAGCTGCCAGCATGAAGTTATGAATGACATTAACAATTAGGATCCCTTGCAAAATAAAAAAATCACTTGATTGTTTTCAGAGTAAACTTGTTGCACTGCAGCTTATACTGGCTTCTTTCTTTCTTACTGCCATTTGCTTTTGTATTTACTGGCATTATATTCCAGCAGAAAAAAAGGACATTTCAAAACTACTTAAGGAGTAAGACTGATTTTTGCCTCAGAAACAGTAAAAGTTATCATGCCTAAGAAAGAGCCCTTCAAGCAAGCATCTTACCTTCCTGCTCCCCAAAATGTATATATGTATGTATGTAACCTTAAATACATAATTAACCCAATTTTTTTAATGGGCCTATTTTGTATTTCATATTATTTAAAAGAGTTTTGCTGGAGTGGGGTCACACAATGATAAAGCACTATTTCCTTCAATAAGAACAGATACTTGCTTTTAACTGAACATGCAGTGGACCACAAAGTACTTCATTTTTTAATATTTCCTGATGTGTAGCTGGCATGTGATTTTACATATGATGATGAAACACAGGTGAAAACACAAGAAACACTAAAAACCCCAAGAGACAGTCAAAGCCACCTAGGAAGAATAAGTTTTTTTTAAAAAAGAAGTGTTAAAAATGGAACAAGTGATGAGTCAGATAACAGTTACAGAAGCTACTGACAGAATTTTTTCTGATACATAAAAAATAGCCATGACAGTTTGGGCTGCCAACCTTTAAATTCCAGGTAAGAAGTTCAAGTACAGTTTTGAGGTTAGAACTATGTCATAAAACTCAGAGAAGAATTTGGTAGGCATCAAGGTTGCTGGAAGATCCCTTATACATTTTCAGAGTTTCTCTTTCTTCAGGTTGCTGAAAATAAGATGTGTGTCTTTCAGCCATATGAAGACTTCAGTTTGAGCTCACTTGATCAGCCCTTCTACTACAACAAATAACAGCATATGAAAAGTGAGTTGTGAGGTGATACCAATTCAATTGCTTCTCAAACAATATCCAGTCCCCTGTCTTTATTGTATTTGCTTTATTCCAACTGTCACTCAGAACTTGTAAATGACATTATATTTGCCCCCCTGATAGAGACAGATGGATTACCATACAGGAATTCATGCAGCTATCTAATAGGGACAATATTATTGCTAGTAATGTAATGATTCATGTGCTATGGCCTTCAACAGCTGCTTTGCAGAAAGCAAAATCAAAATATACCACGGTTCTACATAAGTGAGGCATAGAGAATAAAGAGGTAAATTTTTCAGCTTTAGGGTTTATAAAAACTCACTAAATTGTGAGAAGACTAAATTAGTTATAGATCTTAATTTATTCAGAAGATGTGCAAGAGTGACAGCAAAGAAAGCATAAAAAGAGATAAATCATTAATTTCATGGCTAAGAACCATTACAGTTCTCTTCTAAAGAAGGAAGAAAGCAAATAAATATAGATTGCCATCATTTGCCAGAAGAAATAATCACTCTTCCTCCAGCTATATAAATATTGTTTGGTGACTGAAACAGCAAGAACATTGCAATAATCCAAATGTTTCCTTTATATATAGATTGGTTCTGAGTGTTGCAGAGGCTGCAGTGTCCACTAGGTTGAAAACTGAGTTCAACCTCTATACCTGGCCTTTGTACACTGTAAGGAAATGCTTAAGGAAGTCAGTGTTTCAGGTATAAAGACATTTTGAATTCAGCTACACACACATTGGGCTTGGTTGTCAAGGTGTTCTCGGCCACTGACTAAAGTTCCCCTTTGTGTCATTCTTCCAAAAGTAAATGTAACTTTGTAGAGATTTCAGAATCTTCTATTATAAAAAATATTATGGTATTTATTAAGTATTTACAAACCTAAATATGTGTTTGCTTCTACTTCATATCAAGAATATATGATAAATTAATTAAAAGCATACCATTTTTATGTTTCTATTTGATCACTCTATAAATGATATATACTTATGTTTTGTCTCAGTGAAAATTAATTGATATGATTTAGAGCTATATGTTATGGATTTGAAAATATATGTGTAGGTTTGATAAAAAGTCTGTCTAGCTTTTCTGTCACATATCAAAAGGTGTTAAGTATTAAAATTTCAAACTTCAATATAGCTAATCCTTCTTCAGAAGTCTTTTGAGATTAACAAATAAATAAACCTGATTTAAAATTATCTGAGATTACATCATTAACTTTCAGGACCTGAAACATGGTGAGAACCAGATTTTTAAAAGATGATCTTTTAATAAGTATAATTTTTTTCTTAGCAATAAAACTGCATTTTTTTTTTTTAAATAGAATTACTTGGCAACAATATTAGAAATTAAAGTTCCCTGAAAGGTATTTCTAAAATAAAATACCAGTTATACTTTACAGCATGGATAGAAATATCAGCATGCGTCATGAATACAGTTTTGGTGGTGCAGTGGTGAGCATAGCTGCCTTCCAAGCAGTAAACCCTGGTTCATTTCCCAGCCAATGCACCAAGTGAAGTGCTTCATGTGGCAGTTTGCCATTCTTTTGGACGTGACGGCAATCTGGCTGCGACATCTGTCACCTCATTGATCATCAGGGTTGATTCGGCTGATCTGGCTGTCTAGGCAGGAGTTCCTTTCCTCCTTCACTGCTCTATGTGCATTCCTCCTGAAGCTGCGTGCTCAGGCAAAGAGGACAACCTTCCCCAATACAGGCAGTACCGTTCATTGGTCACAAGTATACGGTAGCTGTACTCCCCTGCTAGAATGTCCAAACAAGCTCAAGGTCCAGGAGAACATAGAGTAGTCAGGCTTCCAAGACTGCAGACACATTCAAGTGAGCTGCTGCATGTGGTAGTTTGCCATTCTTTGGTGATCTATTGCAGGCTGGATGCTGGGAATGCACACATAGATCCAGATGAAGTCAAAAGTACATGAACCATGTGGCAGAAATTTATGGTATGAGGCATATATAGTACAACTGATCAGCTGTTGGTGAAAGGCAGCATATTTCAGTTTCTAGAAAGTAAGTCTGGAGATGCCAAACCTTGGAGTAATAGCTTGGTATTCAGAAGGTAATGGCAAAACTATTTCTGATTTCAGTAAAGGTTGTTTGCTTTGGTTTATGCTGAAATCTTCTCATGGTTCATTACACTCTATTCACCTTCCCTGTCCATGGAGTCAACACAGCAATGCATTTTTTGTAGGAAGACATTTGTTATCCAGCTAAACATAATTTTGAAATGTGCAGCATCAATTAATAAAAGTTTAATTACAGATTGATTCAATATACCTACTGAATAGACTGTCATTGATTCCACAGAGAATTTTCTCAGCAAATACAAAGTATGTAATTCCTGGAAAACTGTATCAACACAGGAGAATTTGGGGATGGAAAACACTGTGAGGGTGAAACAGATGTACCCTCTGCATGTTATAGCTTCATGTGTCTCAGCAAGCAGGCTGAAGGAGGAATGTGTCACTGACTCAGTAGTGAAAAGCACCATCCCACACCACTAGTATTCTGCAAAGATGTGTAACATGCTATGCCTGGAGATAGATGCTTTGGAAAACATCTGACACACAGACTAAGAAAAGGCCATGCAAGTCATACAATTTGATTTTCTACCTGATGGGCAGTTCATTTTCTTTGTTGGTCTTACGTTTGAGTATTATGATTCATTTTGAAAAGAAGAAGTGGAAACAGTAGTAGCATCTTGGGGAAAGAAGGTGGGATGTCTCCTGCTCTTAGAAGCTGCCAAATGTGTTGGAGGGAGGGACTGTCCTAATCTACAAGGTGGGACAGGCAAGTGAAAAGACACTAGAACCTCAGACAGGAAAAAGGCTGCAGTATCATGTTTCCAAAATTATGGAACATAAAACTTGGGAACCACAGTGGGTATAGCAGAGTTTTCTTCAAACTAGTAAGCCATTGGGATGACCTAAAGTAAATCTGGGTGAAAGAATGTGTTTCAAAAAGACACAATTCTGAGAAGATTGGTTTATACTGTTTTTTTTTTATCTCTATTCCTTTTTACCTAGGTATTTTTAATTTTCTCTTCTGAATAAAGCTAATTCTTCCAGATTGCATATTAATAAAAGCTGTGTGGCTTTTTTTTAGCCTTTCTACCTTTGGTACTTCAGAAATAAGGAAAAGAATGAGGCAGATTACTCCAGGCTTTTCCTAATTCTGGATCTCATCATATTCTGTATTGTCCAATATGATTGTTGATTCTTCCTGTTAATTTCTTTATTTGTAGTATTTCAAACAGAGCTATCAAATGACTTTTGAATTTTAAGCTCACTACTACTTTTCAGAGAATGTGAAATATTGAATATGATAAAACACTAAAAATTTTATTTTCAGTTCCTTAACAGTTGGAAAATCAGATTTGAAAAGTTGGCATATACTACAAAAATTTTGCATGAGTAAAGGTGGCTTAAAGAAAGCCTTAGGTGACTACATATAAGACTTTCTTGCTTTTACTGTTACAAAGATTCTGGGCTTTCTGCTACAGTTCATTCTTTAAATTCAGAATGCTATGAGGGTTTGGGTTTTTTTAAATAATATTTTATGACGTTATAGTATTCATTTCTTCTGTTTTACATCCTCCTAGATTATTCAGAATCTCCTCTCTATCTTCTTTCTTTTTTCAACTTGTTTGTTTAGTCAGTTTTCTGTAAGTACAAATTTGCAGATGCTCTATACATACTTCTTTGGCATTTAAGGTACTTAAACCTTGAAACACCAGGCTAGACCCACTTCCTTTTTCAGTTTACTTGGAGATAACACACTTTAATCCAAAACCCTGTACCTTTCAAGAAATCACCTTTAGGGGGGTCTGTTCCGCCAAGCTCAGATCTAAGCCATAACCATAAGTTTCAATTGTAGTTTAATTCCACTCTGCATTTCATTACCTGAGATACATAGAGATTCTGTCATGATTAAACTGAAAAAAAGATTGAGATGAGCTTCAGCTTAACTCTTCTTCTTAGTTAAGATAGATGCTCAAATGAGGAACATGAATTTCTTTTCTTTCATATAGAAGGAAAATGTCCAGAGTGGTCCAGCCTTACAATGCTACATATAAGGGAAGAACTGCTGGCAAAATAAGTAATTCCAATTTCTGTTAGGACCTAAGTATTCAAAAACACATTTTCATTCTGAATTCTTCCTATTAAGGAAGATAATTTTGTTACCCCACTTTCGTTCATAACAAAGCTTTCCAGGCTCTATTAAGTCTTTTATGATTTTATTTTCTTCAGTCAGATGTAATTTATTTATGCCTTTCTTCAAAGCTTAAGCTTATTTCACATAGGAGAACTTACTACATCATCTTGCACTGATTAACAGGATATCCTGATTTCTGGAGTGAAAAGTCACAGACTCTTGAATAGCTTTCTCCTGGCAGTATGAGATTATATTATCCTGATAATGCAGCACTTCATATTACTGCTGTCTTCTGGCAAGATGGTAATGAGTGACCAAGGCTCTACCGTAAAAGCCAATTCAAAATCTTTCCTTTGAATATTTGAGGAGATAGGCAATTTCCTAAAGCACCATTTTAATATTTATTTTTACTATTGGGAACTATATTAACATTTTGGTAGGCAATTTAGCTGCTATACTGTGTGCATAAGCAAATATTTATTGTAGTTGCTGTGTATCCAATGATGAATACGTGACAGCACCAATTTGTTAATGTTTTTTTACTGCTTCTGTTTGGTTTTGTTTCATTTCTTTAAATCAGTATGAAATCCCCTGCCATTTTAAGAACTTTCCTGAGGTGAGGCAAACATGGATGAACCACGACATGCAATGAAACTAGCAAACATATTTGAGCTTTTTCGGCATTTCAATAACAATCTGAGCAGAACTAAAGTTGCAGAACGTATCTACATACCCACCAAGTATTCATCTCCTCAAGGCCCAGACACTGCTAGTTTCATGTGTGGGAGAACGTGTCAGCATACCCTCTAGAAAACCTCAGAATTTCAGTCCAGCTTGCTCAAACGCAGTACAAAATATTTTCAAAAATTGAAGTAAAAATCCCACAATATTAATTCCACAAGGAAGGGAGAGGATGCCATTATTCCTATGTTTTTAAATATGTTGTTACCCATCTTTGCTTTACATCAGTGACATGGTAATGGTGTTTAGGCATAATTGCTCTGTAAATGACAACAGATGTTTGGAAGTCTTAACGTAGAAAAACCTGGTGGAGGGAAATTAAGGTGCAGTTGGAACTGGTATCTAAAACACTGTGAAATGAGGGGCCTGCAGGCCTTCTTTTTTTGTGATTTTAAACACAGCTGGATAAATAATGAAAATAAACCTTATGTGAATAGATACACATGTGAAGTCTTTCATTTTTCAAATCTTGGCAAAACATGTCACATAATAGAGATATACTGACAGTCTCTTGAGATACACTTGGTAAGCATTTTAGACCTTAAAATGGACATTATTAAATTTGCAATCATTGTAACCAGTTATCTAAAGGAACCATTATAAAATACAAAAGGATTCATGTTTCAAAATAGTTTTGGGGATCAAATAATGCAGCAATTTTTTTTTACTCTAAACTGCCTGTGAGGACCAAGGCTAAGTTAGCAACACGAGCATTATCTGAGGGGCAAAGAGGCTTGTGAATCAATGTGTGTTCAGGACTCCACAAAGATAACACTGTAGCACCATATTTATATAATTATTTTTTTCCTTTCCAGGAGAAGAGTAAGGAGAGTGTTAGGATACAGCAAATGTTCTTCCTCAAAACAGACAGGACAGACTTTTTCACAGACCTTGATTTTATGAGAATTCAGTGTACAGCCTTTGGTGCACTGTGGGGTTATGTACTAGGTGTGTATTATTCATGTGATAGAGAAGCTCACTGCTGCTGGTGGAGGTGTGATTTGTTGTGGTCTCTGCTGCTTTTGTAAATGTGGCTTTTGTGTGGCACATTACCTTCACAAACCTGCAGGCCAGACCTATGCAGTAGGCATAACACAGAAGCTGAATGCATGGTGAGGAGTGGAAAAGACTGGCACTGCAGAGCTGCCAATGTTTGATGGTGAGGAACCATAGGACAGGAGGAATGAGAAGGTATGTGTGTGAGACTTCTGATGCCTATTCTTTATTTTGAGCCCAGGGACATCTACACTAACCAGTTAATCACATATAAGGTTTGGTCTGCTTGGAAAAGCAGGCAGCCACCCTAAAAGATGGAGAATGGTAGGAAATGACAAGATTGCTACAGACCTCCTATCTATTTAACCTGTTCCTGAGCCCTAGAAAAATAGCATTATGGAAATGGCCACTGGCTCTTCTTCCTCAGAAAGAAGTGGGGTGAGTATGGCAGAAGTTGCTGCTGCTGTACAGACAAGGAAGATAAGGGTAGCTAGAAGACTGGACCTGTCCTCAGTGCACCTACTTTCACTGTGAGCCAGACGCTGTGCAGAAGCTCTGTAGTGCAGGGGCCAGGCAGTGCACAGGCAGACAAACTGTGCAGCTACCTGCCCCATTTTTGTGCAGCTGTAGTCAGAGACACCTATCAAGCAGTTGTGACACCTGTATTTCCTGCTGAGAGTTTTGTATTTACTGGTAAAATAACTGTCATTTACATTACTGCAGTGTTCAGTGAGTGATATTTAACTTATACTGTTTCACTCTTTACAATGAACAATTCTTCTACCCTTTCTGATAATGCTCTGAGAATAACAAATAATTTTAAAACCAGTTTTATTTTTTTTCTTCCCTAAGTAAATAAAAAGATAAACAGAGGAAACAAGCCACATTAGCCTGAGTGAAAGGAAAGGTAGTTCAGACATTGGAACGAGAGCTGTCTCTTCACTTGCAGTGGAAACTCTAGCCTGCTGTTTAATAAGATTGGGGCTTCACACTTTTAGGTATGTATAGAAATTGTTATGTGTGGTATAATTTCTAAATATGCCTTCATTAAAACTTTCCCAGATGGAGATTAAAGCAGTGCAATTTGTCAGTGAACCAGAAATCAGTGTAGGGGTTGTGGTTCAAGCTGATAAGGCCTTGGAGGAAATTCCCTCCTACTGTTAGGAAAACTGGAAAGCGGAAACCTGAAGTATGACTGCTTTAGCTGATAAGAGAAAAATAAAATTATCTTAACCTAAGGAGGTTTTTTTTTCACTCTATTAGATTTATCAAAAGAAAAATATTGATATAATTTATCATTAAGTTGAAAGTTAAGTATACGTAAAACTTTTTGTTCATGCCAGCTGCATTAATTGACTTAAACTGTAAAGTATGATGTGACTAAATTGGTAAGTGGTTTAATCTGAGGTAGCATGAGCAAGTTTTCAGTGTCTCATTTCTGTTAGGCTTCTGCTTAAAATGACTACAAATTGCTCAACTGGTGTTAATATGACCCTTCATCTGAAACAAACTTGTTAAATACTTTGGCTTTATCAGCTGTGCTTTAGTTTGCATGGTTTGGAAGATGTGGTGAAAGAGTTTTAATCAAAATGAGTAACAGAGCTCCCTTCAATTTCTGTAGTCTAATTATTCAATTTTCACTTATTTCATACCTGTGCAATGCCTGTTGAAGGACTGAGGTAAGGGTTATCTTTGACTGTAAAGCTTATGTTACTGTGTCTGTCTGCTTACATAAGTTATGTGAAAGTAGAAGCTGAGGTTCCAGTTTGCTGTTATGAAAACTCCTGACTACTTGGTATTTGCTTGTGTGATAGTTTTAGAAACATTTGTTTTTAAAATTCCGCTTTACAAATTCTGGTTGATGCTATAAAATCATCACTTGGCACACTGCTGAATCATGAAATACCTTTTCATTTGTGTATCCATCATATGTTGAGAGGCTGAGACAGCAGCAGTCATTTGTATTTGTTCACTTATCTAAGTGAATTGCCTTGGGCAATGGGTTTGCTCAGCCTGGGAGATGAGATTTCTTCCTTTTCTCTGAAATGAGATGGAGAGTGAAGTGTCCAGGGTAAGACAGAGATATTGCTACAGATGACGAAGGATCACTGTCATTAAGGGTAGATATGCAAGGAGAGGAAGAGGGAGACAAAGACACTGAGAAGAGAGATAATATGCTTTAATAGTCTAACTAGTCAAACCATAAAGCATGAACCACACACAACCTTCCTATGTGAATACAGACAGATTCAAATATATTTTATTTTCATATTTGATTGTATTTTATGTAAATGATAATAATTTGTACAGTTCTGCTCTTTGGGTTTGCAACTTCAAAAGACTCACACCTTCAGTGGTATTTTAGAAAGACTATATTTAAGCTTTGGGTGGAAATGGAGAATTTGACTGAAGAGTCAGTACTGAATGGAAACAAGTGCCTGGAGCATGGGTACAAGCTTTCAAGACAAAATGAAGGTGTAAAGTTTTAATCTCAGATATGTGCCTCTGGCTGTTTGTCACATATAAGGGCAGAATGCTGCTGGACATCTGTTCAGAGCTGGGGTATTCACACAGAATAAGCCTGTGCCAAATGCTCATTCAGTGGCCAAGGTTAGATAGGACTCTGCAATGGGCTGATCCACTTTGGTACCTGTAATTAATCAGTGTTCATGGCACTCCTTAGTCATTAGGAAACAGTACTGATAATGAGGCCAGATGTTTTGATTCAGCCTGCTCATTTAGAAATAAGGTACATGAAGACTTTTAAAGCAGGAAGCCTCAATCAAGAAGAATGGCTTGCTCCAGAGAACCCCTGAGACACAATTTTTTTCTCAGAACCATTCTTGATTCCTTGTTAGTCAGTGATTGGATCTTCCATGATTTTTCTGTTACTGCCCGTGGTTTTTTCAAGTGTTTCTCTTTCTAATGTACACTGGTCTCCCTGCTGGCAGGCCCAGAGTCGCCTTGTATAAGGCTTTTTGGTTTAAATGGTGACAAGTGCCTTTCCTTTGGCTGAAGAATGTTTTTTTCAGAATGACATTTTCCTGTTACAACTGTTTCATTCAGAGCTTTTCTTTTTTCTGTTTGTCTGCTAGCTTAAAGAAATTTTGGATTTTCTGGGCCATCCTACAAAACAAAGTTGAAAGTTGTCAAATACTTGGGAAGGGAAGGTTTTAAAACATTCTTTTTGTAATATAGTGGCTTTTGTATGGTCATGTTCTACTTTAGTATGTACTGCTCCTTATATGCGGATTGCAGATTGGAATGTAAACTTTCTTGCTCATTCACAAAATCTGCATTGTCTTTTAAGTGAATATAATTCAGGACATGCTGCTAGCCACTAGGGAAGAGTATTCTAAATTTAAACTTAAAACTTATAAGAAAGTAAATTGGTAGATATAAATACTAAATAAAAAAATCCATATATATTGAAAAAAAAAATTGAAAATACTTTTTTTTTTTTTGCTCCAAACCCTATTGCCAATAAATAAAATAAGTAGGTAGAGTCTGAAAGACAAAATACCATTATTATATGATTAGGGATGACCTAATGCATATGTGGATTGTTGTTACAAGGGGGGTTCCAATCTCTTTGCATTTATTTCCTTTGCTCTAAATTTGGGAATGTAGGCTAGCTGGATGAGCTGAGCACATGGAAAAGAAGCCCAGTTTTTCACCTATACAGCTTATTCTTTGTTGTGATTCCTGTCTGTACTTCTTTTATTACTATTGAACTATGAAGTGAAGGTTTTGAAAAATGTTTGTGTTACAGTAGCAGTTTGTAAACATAAAATTTCCTGATATAAAATATGTACTTTATACTGGTATAATTCCTTTTATTTTCTTTTTAGTCACAGTATTACAGTTTTGTAGAGTTTTGTGTTGTGGTTTTTGTTTGTTTGTTTTGTCTTCTTTTTATGTTGAGTGTTTTAGGCTTTGGGATCACAAAGAAACATTGCAACACTTCAGACAGTATCTATCAGGGCACTTTAGGGAACTAGAATAAAACTTAAAAAATGTGAACATAAGGAAACATTATCTTCTAATTTGGGGGACATGCTCAAATGCATATAATTTGTTTCCATTTTGTTTTGCTTGTTTATTTAATTCTCTCCTTACATACGTTACACTGTCTTACCTTCAGGTCAACTGGGCAAGAATAGTTTGATATGGTAAACACACTGTGCAAGCACTGCAATTGTATGCAAAGGAATGCATTTTATTCAGGGCAGGTCTAGATTGTTTAACAGGAAAGGCAGTGTATTCTGAGGTTGGTGAGATAGATTTCATTGTATTCCATTGCTTGTCGAAACTGTGTAATAAATGGGATACTCAAAACTGGGCAAAAGGGAGAAATGGGTCATTGCCCCTAATATCTGTATCACTGATAGCAGGCACTGCCCCTTTTGATCTCCTTGGCTCAGCATCCAACTGTAGTTTTGAGCATTTGAATAAGACTAAGAAAAATGAACTGACATTTTTCCCCAAAGAGTTTGCATTGTTCTCTGTTAGCTTATTAAACACTGACAACGCTCATGTAGAGATCTGTTTCTTAAGCAGATATATTTGCGCTACTATTACATTCTCTGGTTTCCCTGCAGAAACACAAATAGAAATAAGTGCACTCAGTTTCTATACAAGTCATTTTCAATACAAACATATATAGGCCTGGTTCCAGTCCCATTTACTAGTGTGATATCAAACACTGCTCATTTTAAGTGCTGGCATTCTCAAGAGCCAGATGAAGAATTTTTGTACAGCTTAAACAGTAGCAGAAAGGATAGAGATGTAGGATGTGTGGAGAAAGAAGTCATTTCCATTCAGCAAGCCTCCCACTTGCTACTGAAAAGCTCTCTATACTGGGCTCAGGGAGTGCAGTGGAAAGAGTGCAGAAGATAGCTTTTTTGTTTGCTTCAAGCAGAAATTCATGACTTGGTTCATGCCAAATGACACTGATTCTCTCAGTGCAAAGTATTACCAGACACTTCAATATGTGCAGTTTTAAGACAACACTTGGAGGAGGAGCATGGGAATGAGCTGATAAAAGTTGTCATAGTTCCATTTCCATTAGTGGAACTATCATACTGATTTATACCAGCTGAAGGCGTGCTAACAAGGCACCCACAGGAATGCTGTGTCTAATTTAGAAAAGTACAGCTCACATTTTTATAGCATTTTTAAACAACCATTTAGAGTCTTACAGAAGGGATAACACTTCAGATTTACATGGTTTGGATCAGGCTGTGCAAACCCATTTATTTATTGAACTTAATTTCCTTATGACAGTCCCATAAAAAGAGGCATGTTAGGTGTCAAAGAAAAAGGATGGAGGATCATTTTTAGGACAAAGCTTATTTTCTTATTTTAGTTAAACCTGTATAAAATGCCCACTTTTTTTGCCTTCCAGGTGTTCTAGTGTTTTCTCTAATAATTATTACTTCATTCTAGCAATATTCTAGATATGAATATAGCTAGATGGTTGGGACTATGTCTCACAAAATAATCAAACATAAGGAAAGATCAGGAAGAAACCAAAAAAAATTTATGTTAAGAACACTGAAATTTTAGCTTTTTGTATAAACTGTGAGCAAGCCAGCTGATAAAACTTGAGCACAGTTTGCTTTTTTAATTTGCTCATTTATTATAAAAGAATTTTTGAGGATTTGGATGGCTTCTCAGGGTTTTATCTCCCATTTTTCTCCATTTTTTTAAGAAATTGGTTAATAATCAAAGCCTTTCCATTGTTTCTAGCTAAGAATGCCAGTCATTTATCTACAATATATCATTCACTGTTTTCAATGGCCTTAATTCAAGGTCACATTGACCTTGTGCAAATTTTACTTTAAGAACTAGTAGCTATTAGCAATAAACCTCTGGTGCATTTGTTTCTGTGTGTCTTGTTGGCATCATATGAAAAGCATTTTGAAAGTACCAAATAAAACCCATCAGTTTCAACAAAAGTAATGACCCCATTTGCCATGGAAACTAAAGGACTTTATGAAAATGCACTGAACTGTTTTCCATAGTAGGGTAAAATTGTTCTAAAAATAGTACTGGTGCTTTGTGTTAACTGTCCAGGTTGCAGAGATTTTACTTACTGAGCCTTTTCTTTCAAAATATAAACACTTCTGAATATTTTTGGGAAAGTCAACAATTCCTTTTTTTTTGGTATTGATTTTCTTTCAAAGATAGAAGAAAAAAAAAATCAAAACAGCTAATGAATTTTTGTAACAGCAGATGGCCAGTATAAATAAACAGTTGAAATTTAAAATTACATTTAAAATAAGTCTGTAAGAGAGTTATAATAAATATATCTCAGTACAGCACACCCTTCCTTTCCCTTTCCCTTTCCCTTTCCCTTTCCCTTTCCCTTTCCCTTTCCCTT
>JBAFWW010066280.1:0-15330 GCA_036873685.1 Agapornis canus | reverse complement strand
GGAGCAAGCTGCTGCAGTGGAAGGGGTCCGTGCCCATGGGAGCAGGGCTTGGAGCGGGAGGAGCTTTCAGGTCCCTTCCACCCAAACCAGGCTGGGATCCTATGGAACCTTCCGCCCGTTTCCCAGAGCACTTCCAGCCCCATCCTGCGCTCCCGGTGCCCGCTCCCCTCTCACCTTCTCGATATCCACCAGCTCGGCCTCGTAGATCTCGGCGATGGTGATGTGGTGCTTGGCCGCGATGGTGAAGCGCCCCTGGGGAAGCAAAGGGTGCCCGTGAGGAGGGGCCCCCTCCTCGGCCCAGCGCTGCCCGCCCTGCCCCTCGCCCCCACGGCAGCTGCCGGGCAGGCTCTTACCATGTCGGTGTAGATATCAATAGCTGCATTTAAGCAGTTGATGGCCTCTGCAGCATGAGTGGTCAGGAGAAAGAGGAGAGTCAGGCAGCAGGTCAGAGCTCCAGCCCGCCCCAACACTGATCCGGGGACACCAAACCACCCCAGCTCCTCACAGGGATGTGTCTCCTCACTTTATGTGTCTCTGGAAGGACCCATCCAACCCTGAGCTGCACACGGAACATTCCCCCACCCTTCCGGATCTGTGGATCTCATCCTGCTTCACCCAGCACAACGTCCCCTCCATCCCACCTGCAGCCTCCTGGCCCACCCCGCCTGAAAGGGAACCCTCCAAAGTGAGGATAGGTACAGCACAAACCACGTTCACCCTGCCCCTGTCCCCATGCACCCTCACAGAGAGCAAAGAGCAAGTCCCCACCTCCTCACACGCTGCCATTCCCCTGGGAATTGGGGTGCTTTACAATTACACACTGGGATTATCAGCCTCAGCGAGCTTCTCCAGCCCCCTGGGACGGGAAGCGTGGGCAGAGGGGAAATTGGCTCCTCTGTTTCCATACACTCGGCTGGGGAAGGAATGGGAGATGCTCCTGGAAACCACAGCCCTGCTCTTCACTGCCAGGTCCAAAGGATCCAGATCCTCTACCCTTGTCTCTATCCCATCACAACCAGATCCAAAGGATCCAGATCCTCTACCCTTGTCTCTATCCCATCACAACCAGGTCCAAAGGATCCAGATCCTCTACCCTTACCTCTATCCCATCACAACCAGATCCAATGGATCCAGATCCTCTACCCTTATCTCTATCCCATCACAACCAGGTCCAGAGGATCCAGATCTTTATCCTCATCCCATCAAAATCACATCTAAGGAATCCAGATCCTTTATCCTTATCCCATCACCATATCCAAAAGATCCAGATCCTTCCTCCTCATCCCGTCAAAGCCCAGCCCAGTTTGCTCCCACCTCTCGCCTGCCCCAGGAACGGGGCTGTGGATCCCAGTGGGATCCAGCCCTGAGGCCTGCCGAAGGATTCCTCCAAAGTCAAGCTCAGTGGGAAGGAGGGTGCTGAGGAGCAGCACTTCCCAGCCCTGCAGCAGCACCAGAGCTCAGCGGAGGCTCTGACACAGCCACAGCACCGGAGATGCACAGGAGGAGGTGACACCTCTGCAGGAACGGCCCCGCACAGTGATGCCCATGAGCCTCCATCATTCAGGACCCTATTCCAGAGCAGGCATCCATGGCTGCTGGGTATCCTGCAGCAAGGCCCTGCAGCCCCAGCACTGCTGGTGAGAACCAGAACCCCCCTGTGCCACCTCCTCCTCCATGAGCAGCTTCCCTCTCCTTACCTTGTGGATCTGCCTTCTTGTAGGCGTTCCCGGCGTCCACGAAGCTGGTGGCTGAGTCGTGCTTGCTCTGCAGCTGCATGTGCAGCTTGGCCGCCTGGCAGAAGGCGTTCCCTGCCGCTGGGAGGAGCACACAGGGACACATGGACCAGGATCAGCAGGATCGCCATGGAAGGGCCAAGCAGCATCGCCTCCCACCACCCACAGAGGTGCAGCAACCCCAAACCGTGTCCAGCACCACGCTCCTCCACCCAATGGGGTGAACAAGGAGCATCCCACGCTCCTCCTTGCAATGAGCATCATCTGCTGCGTCAGGAAGGGGATCCCGTGGCTCTCAAACCATCAGGTCTGATGCCGCACCCCAAAGAGGCATCTCCTTGAGGAGCAATCCCAGGGCAGCGCCTCGTTGGTGGGCTCCAGGTTTCCTTAGGAAGCAGTAACCACCTCCCTGTCTGAACGTGAGGCACAACCAGGTCAGCCCTGCACCCACACTGCTGCAGAACTCCTGGGGGAGCCGCGTCCCCATGGGAACGGGCTGGGATGGGAGCTCCAGCGCAGGGATTCCCAGAGGATGCTCAGGCACCCGCGGGTCAGCGGCTGCCCCGGCCCCCCCCCACTCACCACTCCAGTTCTTGGCGATCTTGAACATGTTGGCAGCCCTGGTGTACATCTCACAGGCCTCCTCCACCCGCGTGTTGCCCCTGAAAGCACCAGAGGCACTGAGCTGGAACAGCTCCAGCACACCTGGAGACAAGGGCCTGCAGGGCCAGGCCAAGGGCAATGGCTTGAACCTGCCAGAACAGGGGAGACTGAGCTGAGCTCTGAGGCAGAAGCTTTTCCCTGTGAGAGTGCTGAGGCATTCACTTTAGTGTGCTAATACATGAATTGGAGTGGATTCATAACACATAACACATGAAAACACACCTCTTACTGTGTTCTGATGTGTTATGGGAAGAATAACTGTGCCCACCACGGCTTCCACTGTGACCTGGAAAGCTGTGTTTTGGTAAAGCACGTGGTTTGGCCATGTCAAGAGGGACACCAGGAGGTGTGGAAGCTCTGAAGGGAGCTGCTGCTGTTGCAGTGCTTCAGGTAAATAGAGGCTGCCTTCTCTGTAGGTGGTATCCGAGCGTCTTCTGAGGTGGAATTAGTGCCCTTCCTCACTAGGGACTCTGTGTGCAATGTTCACCCATTTCAACTGGTTTATTCCTCTTCCTCCACACAGGGAATCACGAAGGAAAACACCCGTGGCTGTTGCTTTGAAGGAAAACGAGCGTCTCTTTGGTGACAGCGCACTGGGAATGGTGAGTTCTTATTCCTCATTGTGCCGGCTGCCGTTCCCATGTGCGGAGTATGTGTCCCCTCTGCTGGGTCCTTTGTGATCAGTGGGATAGGAAGTTTTATTCCTTCCCACCTCCTTGGTGTGTTACTGGCTTGTTGTGTACTGGCCATGTGCTTCCAGCTGCCATAGCAAGGGCTGGTCACCACATAGCTTGGGAGAGGTTTGTCTGACAGCAACAAAGCCACAGCAGTGCAGGTGGGTGATGTGCTTTCTCTTTCCACAGTCCATAAGGACCCCAAGGGTGGCATTCAGATACTTCCAGGATCTGCTGGGTAAACGTATGGATAACCCCCATGTGGCACTGTACCAGTCCCGCTTCCCAGAGCACGAACTGGTGAAGGATGAGAAAAGGCAGACTGTCATCTTCAAGTTGTCCCAGTAAGTGGCTGCTTCAGGGTTCTTGGCGGGCTTTAGCTACCAGGCTGCTACAGCTGGCTCTGTTGTTGCTGTAATTCTCTTTCCTGTTTGTTTCTCATAGGACTACACAGTACTCTCCAGAGGAGATGCTGGGGATGGTCCTGAACTACTCACGGGGTCTGGCTGAGGAATTTGCAGGTCGGAAGGCTTTAGTTATTTCTCACAGTATCCGTGTGTGTTGTGTCATATGGGATTTGAGTAGGGACCGAAGGTGTTTGAAAACCCATGGGTTTTACAAGCAGGATGTTGGGTCTCTTCAGCTATGGACCTTAGCAGCTATTGAGTCATGATTTGTTTACAATATGCAAGTTTGGGGGTCTTAGTCCTATGGTTGGGGGTGGGCACCCCAGATCCCACCTAGCTTTGCATTGAACAGTATCCTCACATGAAAGAGGTCAGCAGAAATGCGGTTGTGTGAGGACACAAAGTCTGCCTGGACACAGGGTTTCGTCCCCAATGATCCTGGTTGCTGCTGCAGGATTGATTCTGTACAAGCCTTTACCTTGGACTCTCTGGCTTTGCCACCAGCACCTCATTGTACCGAGTCTTTGCCACGTTGCTGCCCCGGTGGAAAAACGTGTTCCCTGTGACTGTTTCAGAGCAGCCCATCAAGGACGCAGTGATCACGGTTCCTGCCTATTTCAACCAGGCGGAGAGGAGAGCGGTTCTGCACGCCGCTCGCATGGCTGACCTGAAGGTGCTGCAGCTCATCAACGACAACACAGCCGTAGCACTCAACTATGGAGTGTTTAGGAGGAAAGACATCAATGCCACTGCACAGGTAGGTACAGCTGGGAGGTACAGAGAGTCCTGAGCAAGTGCCTGCACGTGGGGGAGGAAGTGCAGCAGATAAAATCAAAAGCACTTGAGCTAAAGAGGACTCTTCTAGCAGCCGGTCTCCTGTTTTCACGTGCCCATCAACAAGGCAAAGAAGGAACTTTTAAAGAGTTTGGGTTTTGATCTGTGGAATGGATGATTAAAGCTTTCTTGTCCGCTTGTGACCCTGAACATCTCCTGTGTTTGATCAGAATATGAGTCCTGGTGTAGGGGTACAAAGCCAGTCCAGGGAGCGGATAGTCTTGGCCTGTGTCAAGCTCAGAAGGCTGTGGGTTCTTTCCTTATTCATGGGGGATATCCGGGTGTTTCTGCTTCACCGTCCCAGCTTCTCTTTTCAGAATATCATGTTTTACGACATGGGAGCAGGAAGCACCGTTTGTACTATTGTTACCTATCAGACAGTGAAAACTAAGGACTCGGGAACCCAGCCTCAATTGCAGATCCAGGGCATTGGGTAAGAATTCAACACAAGTTGCACAAAACCCACAGGTCTCAGGAAAGAAACCACTTTTATCATGGTCTCTTCTAAATGTAGGATTTGGCAGTGAGGCTTCAGCACAGGAATTTGGGTGGCAGAGTGGGAAGTGTTTGGAGCAAGAAGGCTCCAGTTGGGTCTAACTCTGCTATCGCTCTCTTGTGCGGAAGATAACTGAGAACTTCCAAGGGCCCAGGGGGGAACCAGTGTACTTAGTTTGCTTCAGGCTTGCTTTTTGACGGCCTCAAGCCATTGATGCTTAATGCCACGCCATAGAATCTTCTAGAAGTAGAGTGTGTCAGTCTGGGGAAGTGGAATGTCCTTCTAGAGGAGAAGGGAAGCGCAGTGCACTCACACGATACCGAACATGGAGCAGGGTGCTGTGAATAGCCAGCCCAGCAGTTTTAACTCCAAAGCACTTACACTGCTCTTGCTAAGAAAATACCTGGGACCTGAGGCGGTTATCTATTAGCTTCTCAGCTGTTTGATGTGCTTGGCAATAAGGTCTTTACCATAAACATACTGATGTTTCCTGCTCAGAGGCTGTTGTGGTGGTGAATCTTCCTTTCCTTCGTTTCATTGTGATGTGTTATTTCTGAAACAACCTTTATTCTTTCACAGTCCATCACAGCTGATAATAATGCAGCTACTTTTGGCCGCTTGCTGCTCTGCATAGCTGTGAAATAAGTTTGTATTTCAACCCTGTTTAAGGTGTTGCATCTTTACACCTCTGCTCATTCTTTTGCCCAGGTTTGACCGTACTCTTGGAGGTTTAGAGATGGAGCTTCGTCTGCGGGACTATTTGGCAAAACTTTTTAGTGATCAGCACCCTTCAAAAGACGTCCGAAAGAACCCACGGGCCATGGCCAAACTGCTGAAGGAGGCCAACCGCCTCAAAACTGTTCTGAGTGCCAACGCTGACCACATGGCACAGGTCTGCCCTTCTGCCTTTCTGCTCTTGTAGGACTGAGGGGTGGCTGGGGCAGGGACGGGGCTATGGGAGCGCTGAGCCTCTGCAGCGCTGGCGTGCTGAAGAGCATCGCTGCTGGTGCTGGGGGGTGGTGGAGGCAGCACTGGTGGCCCCACAGCCTTTCCCCACTTGGTAGCACTGGTGACTGAGTGAATGAGTGAACTGGAGGAGAGTTATTCATGTGGAGTTTGTTAATGAAACTCCCTGTGGAAGCCATCTGTTCCATCCATGTTCCTCCTGGCACCTGAGCAATGGCAGGGTTCAGATCCTTGGTGTGTTTAGGAAGCTGGGACTTTTTGCACCCTGGGCAAGT
Organism: Agapornis canus; assembly: GCA_036873685.1. Classification (NCBI taxonomy): domain Eukaryota; kingdom Metazoa; phylum Chordata; class Aves; order Psittaciformes; family Psittacidae; genus Agapornis; species Agapornis canus. Next base: position 9,282 of record JBAFWW010066280.1, on the reverse strand, counting down.
CAGGCAAAGAGAATGCTCCACCAGTGATTTCATTCTGGCTGGGGTTTTTTTCTGGGCAGATCGAGGGACTCTTGGATGACATCGACTTCAAGGCCAAGGTCTCGAGGCAGGAATTTGAGGATCTGTGCTCTGACTTGTTCCAGCGAGTCCCAGGACCCGTGCAGCAGGCTCTGAGCAGCGCAGAGATGAGCTTGGTAAATATAAGGGAATGCATTAACAAGCCTGTAGTTAATATGTGGGGAGGTGCTGCTGCACCATGATGGAGACATCAGTGAACGTGTTGGCAGCGCTGCTGGCAGGTAGAGTGGTGTTGGTGCTGCAGGGAACTAACTTGCTGCAGTGTTAAGCAGGAGTCCATCACGGCTCCCTGTGCTACCCACCAGAAATGAAGGGCTTGGAGGAGGGGAAACTTTGCTCTTGGGCTGTTCTGGTCTCACTCATGAAGCTTCAACTCCAAGAGCCTGGACATGGAGCTACTACTATTCAGGCTTCCTCTTTGAGCGCTCCCATTAGAAACCCCACTGCAGACTGCAGTTGGGCCAAATGTGATGCAGTCCTTTGGAGAGACTTACTGCATTAGTGAATGCTCACTTGCAGGGTGCCAGGGCACTCTTGAGCATCTTTTGGCTCTGGTGTGCAATGCAGGACACTGAGTCACCTCATAAAGTGTGAGTTTTGTCTGTTCTGGTCCCGCTTGCTTTCTGAGTCACTGCCTCCTCTGCCTTTAAACTATGGTCTGTGTCATTTTGAAGCAAGTGACTTGAAGCAGCAGTCACATTGTCCCTGTTTGACAGGCCTGACTCCACATTCCTCCTGTTAGTGTGGCTCGTGTCAGCCTGTCTGAGGTCTCTGAGGCCTTGACCTGCACTGGGACTGCGGGATGTAGCATGGGTGTTCTCAGAGCACCGCATCAGTGTGTGGTGACCAGGGAAGGAGCGTAAGGAAGCCCTGAACGTAGCTGTCCAAAATTGCTTTCTCAAGACAAGGTGCCTGTTTCCAATCCCTAGGATGGAGTTGACCAGGTGATTCTAGTTGGCGGTGCCACACGGGTCCCCAAAGTGCAGGAAGTTTTGCTGAAAGCTGTGGGCAAGTGAGTATGTGAGGCCCCCTCGCAGTCTCCCTCCTGTTGCCAGCTTGCTGTTTGCAGCAGTGGTTGCAAAGTTGACGCCTGTTGCTTTTCGCTCCCTAGAGAAGAACTGGGCAAGAATATCAATGCAGATGAGGCTGCTGCTATGGGTGCAGTCTACCAGGCAGCTGCTCTGAGCAAAGCCTTTAAGGTGAAGCCTTTCATTGTTCGAGATGCCGCTGTGTTTCCTATCCAGGTAACCCTTGGCTTGCTTGCTTGTGGGCAGGGTCTGGGTAAATGGGGCGGTGCTGGGAGAAACGTTCCAGGCAGCCTCCCAGCTTCCTGCCAGTAAGGAAGCTGTGGAGATCTTTGTGCCAATCTTAATAAAGCAAGCAGAAGAAAATCCTCTGTGCTGTACAAGCGTGGTACCCAAGAAGCTGGGTGCATAGGAACGTCAGCTGCTGAGAAACACTTTGTGTCCCCTGACTTGTGTGTGTGGCAGAACAGCCAAACGCTGCAGGAGCCTCTGATGCGGATGCCACAGAGGAAGTCTGGAGTTGCTGAGATGCAGTTTCTGTTGGTGATGCAGGTGGAGTTCACTCGTGAAATTGAGGAGGATGATAAATCCAGGAGTTTAAAGCACAACAAGAGGATTCTGTTCCAGCGCATGGCGCCCTACCCACAGCGCAAAGTTATCACTTTCAACCGCTACACAGACGACTTTGAGTTCTACGTCAACTATGGAGATCTGTCTTTCCTGAACCATGAGGACATGCAGTGAGTTGAGCCCCAGATCATTCCGTGCTTTAGCAAACCAAACTGTGGGCGCTGGCTTTGTGCATTGTCCGCCGCTGCAGACGTGACTGTGGGAGGTGTTTATCTGTTCTGCAGCACTGTTATCCTGAGTTTTCTCTCTGCTTTTTGTCTCTCTGTCGTCAGGGTTTTTGGTGCTCTCAATCTCACTACCGTGAGGCTAAAGGGAGTTGGAGATAGCTTCAAGAAACACTCGGATTATGAATCCAAAGGCATCAAAGCTCACTTCAACATGGATGAGAGTGGAGTTCTAAGTCTTGACCGGGTAAGCTCTACCTGTTGTGACGTTTGTCAGCCTATGTGTTTTCCAGGTCTGTCCCTCTCTCCAGTGCTGCTGGTCCCTGCTTAAAACTAGTTCTGTGCTCCTCTTTCCAAGGTGGAATCTGTGTTTGAGACCTTGGTGGAAGACAAGCTGGAGGAAGAGTCGACACTGACAAGTAAGTGCTGAGCTTTGATATTCATATTGATGGTTGTGGTTTACCTGGAGTGGCTGAGATAACTGCAGGCACACTGTTTCCTTGGGTTTGGGGTGTGGAAGTGAAGCAGCCACAGCCTCTGATTGTGCAGCTCCAAAACCCTTTAAAGCACTTTCTGAGTGGCTGCTGGGTGCTGCCAGGGGCTATGCAATGTCCTACGCTCCAAAGGTGGCCATGGCATGCATTACAAACAGGAGTTGCTTCCTCTTTGTCCAGCCACAGCTACTGATTTCAGGAGGTCTGTCCTGAAGGGAAATCCTGCATCCACAGCCCCACAGCATTCTCCCATCTTGCCTGGGTTGTGATGCTGTGATCTGGGCTTTGCGTTGCTCAGGTTTTAGAGCCCAGATTTCCCCTGTATCTGCTTGTTTGAGGTGAACAGGGGGTACAGAGATGGCTTCTGCTGCCACAGGTTGGAGCTGGAAGCATTTTAGTTGAAGTTGCAAAAAGTTTGGGTTATATTACAGCAGTGGTAGAGACCCTGCTTTACACACACAAACCCACAACGCGAGGCCAGGGAAGGATGAGGAACTAACTTACACCCCAAGGCAGCTCCTTGGTGATGGTCAGGGCTGTGAGGGGAAGAACTGAGGGGTGCTGGTGACTGCCTTCATCCTTTGGGATAAAGTATTCTGGGTTTTCTTGTCTCCTGTTGGCAGAACTTGGAAACACCATCTCAAGCCTGTTTGGGGGTGGGGGCCCAACAGCAGAGACCGGAGAGAACCTGACAGACCCTGTTCAGGTGGGTTCCAGCAGGCGGGGGGAGCCTCCGAGTCTTGCTCTGGCTGCTGAAGAGGCAGTGATTGATGTAAGCAGAGCTAAAGGTGTCTGACAGCACAGCAGGAGTTTAAATGGTTTTAGAAAGTGCTGTATTCCTCTTCAGTTTCACATAATGTGCATTTAAAGAAGGTTGTGATCTTTTGCTGGGGCGGACTAATGTTCCAGGACTGGTTTCTGGGCAAGTCTCTTGTTTCTAGGTTGCCCTGGGACTCTCTGGATAAGCTTCAGCCCATGTGTTGCCTGTGCAGGCTCCTTGCTTTGCAGATAGGTTTTGCAGAGAGTTCTGTCATCTGTGAAACAAACATTTGCACAGAATTTCTACATTAAAAAACCTGGTTTGATTTCCCCTTTGCTTGCCTGTGGTGACCAGGAAGAAGAGGAGAGCCTAGCAGAAACAGGGAAAGAAGAGCAGGGGGAGAAACAAGACCCAAGAAGCAGTGTGGAAGGTGCCAGTGAAGAGCAGGGAGAAGAGAAGCAGCAGTCTCCAGGCCATGCAGAAACTGCCCCTCCTGGAGCAGAGTCCCAGCAAAAGGAAGAAGGCGAGAAGTTGGAGTCTCAGGTGAGCATCACATTGAAGGGACAGGACTGGGATTTCAGTGACTGAGAAGTGGAATTTTCTCAGGGGAACGCTCCCTGTTTCTGTCCTGCCCTGGAAAATGTTGGAGAACCTGCAGATGTGTTCCCTTGCCTGAGGATGTACTTTCCCTGTTACAGGATCCCAAAGAAAACAGAGAAACTGCAAAGGAGGAAGAACCATCCAAAAGTTCCAGTGACAGCACAGTTACCAAAACAGAGGAAGAGAAGAAGATCAAAGCACCCAAGAAGCAGAAGCTTGTGCATGAGATCTCCATGGAGCTGGATGTAAACGACGTGCCTGACCTGCTGGAGGATGAACTGAAGAGCTCGATGAAAAAGTATGTTTGAAATGGCTCTGCTGGGCTAAAGCTTCCAGATAAAGGAAGTGAATTGCATTGGAATGGTGGTGGCTCACATAGCACTGCTGTCATCAGAAGCTGAGGCATATGATGTGCTGCTCAGTTACTTACTACCTTTGATTTCTGCTCTCTTTCTGTGCTAGACTCCAAGACTTGACGGTCCGAGATCTAGAGAAACAGGAAAGAGAGAAATCGGCCAACAGCTTGGAGTCATTCATCTTCGAGACCCAGGTAAGAGAGGGGTGTAAAGAAATGAGATTGCCTGGAGAGCAGGTGGAAGTGTCTTGTGCAGCTTGGCTGATCTGAATGCAGGGGAGTGGTCTGAGCTGGGAGAAGCGGATTTGAAGAGCCCAGCTTTCATCTTTCAGTCATTTTTCCATTACCTCTAGGCCTGCCAGGCCCATGTGGACTTGATATGAAAGGAAGACTTTCCCCAGGCGTGTGTAACACGTTCAGCTTTAGGTTCATAATATCTCTCCTGTGTCCTTATCTCTGCATTTTGGAACAATTGGACTCGGGCTATAAAAAGCCACAGCTTCTCAAGAGCTGCTTTGCAGAACAGGCACCTAATGTTACGTGCATGTGAAATTGCAGGTTTTGCAGCTTTACCATCCCATGCCTGGTTTGCACATGCCTGTACACCTGCTGTGTTACCCCATGCTCCCGGCAGTGATGGGAGCAGGAGCTTGGATTTGGGAGGGTTAAGTGAGGATCTCCTGCCCACGATCCGACCTGGTCACAAGGGGGTGACTGGGTGGTTCTATGCTTCCCCGCTCAGTGGCGTTTGACGGGAGCACTTGCTTTGTTCTCTGCAGGACAAGCTTTACCAAGAGGAATATCAGTTTGTCTCGACAGAGGAGCAGAGAGAAGAGATTTCCAAAAAGCTGAGCGAGGCTTCCAGTTGGATGGAGGAGGAGGGTTATGCAGCTGCAACTAAGGTACTGCTGCGTGTGTTCAGGATGCCAGGCACTGTCCCTGACATGGGAATGACCACACAGGCTGATTGAGGATAGACCCACCGTGATCCTTTGCAGTCTGTTTTTTGCAGGCTCTTGTTTCCCCTGTGCATTATGCATAGAACAAAATACGATGTTCTTGCAGCCATGGGTGATCTGGAACAGCTTCAGCAGTAACCTGTTGATTGCACATACTGCTTAGTCACATGCCTCTTTTTACTGTAGTGCAATAGTGCATTTGATAGAGAGAATGAGAAAACCAGCAGTTTAACTTGTGAGGTTTACAGTGTTAGACAAACTGATTGCCTCCTTTCCCCTCTCCCCTGTTTGCAGGAGCTGAAAGAGAAGCTTTCAGAACTGAAGAAGCTTTGTAGGAACCTCTTCTTCCGTGTCGAGGAAAGGCGGAAGTGGCCGGAACGCCTGGCTGCCCTGGAAAGCCTGCTCAACCACTCAACCATCTTTCTCAAGTAAGAGCAAGCTGCTGGGAGGGAGAGTTGTGCAGCTGGTAATGTAAGAGATGCCAGCAGGATGCGGCTGGATTGAGCATGGTCTGAAAAAGGTGACCAGAACCTTCCTTGCTAGTGCTGAGTTGTGCAGACCCTGTTAATGAAACATGCAAGCTCTGTTTAAACGAGGGGTATGGGAAGTCTCCACTTCACACACTGTTTGCAAGCAGATTTTTCCCTCTTGGTTTTATGGCCTTAGCCTTTCCCTGTTTTTCTGGTCTCATGATAGCTGCATTTGCTGCCTCTGTATTCCATTCTTAGCATCCAGAGGTCGGTTAGGACTGTTTCCTGCAGATGCAAGAGGCATAAGCGTAAAATGGACTAATTGCTTGGTGTGTGCAGTGATGCTGCTCTTACTGTTCTTACTGGAGCTGTGAGCACTGGAGCTGCCCAGGTACAGTCTGTTTGGTTTTACCTTTAAGGGGAGCCCGAATGATCCCAGAGTCCGACCAGATATTCACAGAGGTGGAACTGAGTACACTGGAAAAAGCCATCAATGAGACAACGGTAATGAAGGATCAAACAATTCCTGTGGGCAGTGTGGGAGGCAGCTTGGGTTCTGTTTCCTGTCCCGTCCTTCCACTCGAGGCCATGGCATAGAGCATGCACATTTTGTTTCTGGGCCACCAGCAAAGCTTTTGTGCACTCTAGCATTTGCTAGGGCCAAGCTTGAGCCCAGGCAGCTTTGGGGGATTTTGGGGTTTCAAGCTGCATGTCAAGAGTTGTCTCCAGCACTGGTGGTGTACCCAGTTGCAGGCTTTAAAACCAGGCCCTGGGTTTTGAGGGGTTTGTTTCTTTGTTTTGTCCCCCATCTGGGTAACTAAGCAGCTGGTGGAAGTGTAGGGTTAGGGTTAGGGTTAGGGTTAGTTTTATCCCGAGTAGGTTAGACGGCCCAGGAGCGGTGCCTTTGGGATACTGTGATATTCCTGGAACCCAGAGGATTTAAAAGCACTTTTCCCTGTTGTTCCTACAGATCTGGAAAAACGAGACGCTGGCTGAACAGAACAAGCTCTCTGCCACTGACAAACCCATCCTGCTGTCCAAAGACATAGAGCTCAAGATCGCAGCCCTGGACAGGGAAGTGCAGTATCTTCTGAATAAGGCCAAGTTTGCAAAACCAAAGCCCAGAAAGGAGAAGAACACAACGAAAACCGATTCAGGCAAGAATGCAACAGCAGCCTCTGAGCCCGAGAGCACTATCCCTCCCACGGAGGGGAAGCAAGAAGGTAAGGAGTGGGTAGGGGACATGTGTATACCTCCATTGTGGTTTAGACCCAGCTGGTAACTCAGCAGCACACAGCCATTCGCTCACTGCCCCCTTCCCCACCCAGGGCAGGATGGGGAGGAGGATCAAAAGCAAATAAATCCCACAGGTTGAGATAAGAACAGTTTAATAACCAAAGTAAAATATAGTGATAATAGAAATAATGCCAACAATGATGACAGTAGGAAACAATGAGAGAAGCAGTGACAGCTCAGAAAATACAAGTGATGCACAGCACAATTGCTCACCACCTGCTCGAGCAGTGATCAGTCCCTTCTGGGTGACTTCCCCGCAGTGTAACACGCTCATATCTCCAGTGAAATGGAGCTAAATAAATGAAGACAGTAGTTAACTGTAGGAATAAATAATCCTCTTAATTTTCAGATATGGCTGGAGAACTCTAGCTGTGGCAATGTCCTTTGCCTCTCACCATTGGCTTGGGAGCTTTTCTGTGAAGGAACAGAAAGTATTTATAAACTTCTGGGGGGGTGTGTGTTAATCAGTATCTGTCTCGCTGGCTGGCTGCCTTAGAAGAAGGATAAGCTATCAACTGTGTTCTGGGTGGCCAGAGCCAAGTATTCATGTCCTGTCCTACGTCAAAGAATAGAATGAGGAAGGTTTCTGGTTTAGGTGGACCCCAGACAAGAAAAAAACTCTCTTGGGACAGCAAGACTTCCTGAACTGTGTCAGAACACTGGGTTCTGGGCACATGGGTCCTTTTACATGTGGCAGCTGTTTGGCAGCAGAGTTCCCTGCTGGCTCCTCTGGCCTGAGTACGAGACACTGCTTGCAGTCACAGGCCCAAAGGGGACTGGCCTTCATTGTGTAACCAAGCAGTGAATCTCCAGGGCTTCCAGGGATGTGAGGCCTTGCAGACAGAGGCAGTGAGAAATGAGGAGCAGTTTGGTGACACCTGAGTGTCCCAGAGAGACCCACTGTGAGAATGGATTATTGCAGTCCTGCTGAGGAGCCACAGCTTGTTTGTGCACCTCACTGCTGGTGGCCTCATCTGCCTGCAAGCAGCCTGCTCTGTGTTCTCTCTTCACTTTTGTTTCTTTCTGCTTTAGGTGTAGACAAACCTGAAGACATTGGTCCAGCTGTGGAACCTCCTGCAGCTGAGCAAGTAGCAATAGACAGCGAGCCTGGATCAGATTCTGGTGGGTAAATGTTTGACTAACAGCCTGCAACTCAGTAGCTACAAGCGCAAGCTGTCTGCATGCTTCTTCCCCTAGTTTGGGCTGAAGGAGGCAGTAGGGTGGTAGAAGCCCCAGTTGCAGAGAAACGAATCTGGGTTCCTTACTGTTCCCCTCTTCACGGTTCAGCCTGAAGTTCTGGCCTGCTGCTGCCTCCTGCCCCAGTAGCCTGTGTGGCTGCAGTTCATAGCGAGCCCTGCCTGCCTTTGCTGAGGAGCTGGTGTGCAGGCGTGTGCTTGTTCTGCCATGTGAGGACAGCAGCGTTCTCAGCAGGAAAGCGGGGATGGCTTCAGCGCTTTGGGGCCGAGTGTCAGTCCCCAAAGCTTCCCCCTGACCTCTACCACAGAGTGAGAGCTCAGTGTATGCCTGGTGAGCGCCAGGGCCTGCTTTGTACGCTGTAAACACTTGCGGTGTGTGACTGACTTTGCTTCATTACACAGGGTCCAAAGAAGAGAAGAGAGAAGCTGGAGGAGAGAGCAGGAAAAATGATGAGTTATAACACCCCTGAGATCCCACTAGTGTCAACAGCTATTTATTTCATGGTTACTTATTTTTACCACGGACCTGGCTAGTCATGATGTAAATGGAACACAACAACCAGTCTGACAGCACAGTGGGATAGAGATGTACAGTTTTATTTCCTTTCTGGGGACTTTGCCGCTCCTAACTTAGTGAACTGGGGGGGGTGGGGGGTGGTGTTTGTTCTCGTTTTCTTACGTGTTTCAGGGTGGCTCTTTGCCCACCGAGAGTTGCCTGTTTCCATGCAGAGGTCACCAAAGTGGCTTCGCTGTGGAGAGGAAGCCAGAAAGGAACATCTTGAGCTTAGGGAGTAATTTGGACCACAAACCCTGTGCCACACCCCTTCTAGCGCAGGTAAATGGGCTCGCTGCAGGAGCATTCGTAGCTGAGGTGGTGTCGTCCCCGCACGCGAGCCCTGCCTGAGAGGGACCGTGGGATTCCGGTGCTGGGGGTGTTTTCTCATTTGGACTTGTTGGGAGGTGCAGCAGACGCGGGGGGCGGGCGCTCGGTGCTGCACGAAGCGAGTGGTGTTGTTAAAGTCATCTCTGTCCGCGCTGTACCGGAGCCTGCAACCTGGGAGCTGACGGAGCGAAGCGCTTGTTGATTGTAAAATAAAGAGTTGGGAAGGAGCAGAGCAGCGCAGGCCGTGAATGGACGGGACGGGACGGGACGGGACGGGGCGGCTCCGGAGCAACACGGGCCCGGTTTGGGGATGCCTCTCCTGCCGCGGGCGGCTCCACCGGGCACGGAGCGGAGCGCGGCGGCCAATGGCAG
>JBAFWW010066276.1:0-10298 GCA_036873685.1 Agapornis canus | reverse complement strand
AAAAAAAAAAAAAAAAAAAAAAAAAAAAAAAAAAACAGAAAACCTCCTCCAAAAAGTAGAGATTAAATAGGAACATTGAACAAGAGATAAACAAAATTATAACAGCAACACAGAGATTAAAAGGAAACTTGTGAAATGATCCTGCAAAGTTACAAAATACAGGGAGATCGACCTTTAATTTAAATTACAATATGCTAAAAACAAGCAAGTGAAATCAGCTTCTTTTAGAAACTATTTCACAATCAGATGGTTCAGATTCAGAAACATAAATCACATTTTAATAGTCTCTCTCTCAGTATGAAGTCTCTATACAATCTGATATGTAGATATTTTTTCTTTTTTAAGGAGATGCTTTCTTTGCATAACAAGAAGTTGCAAGAAATTAAATGGAGACCAGGACATTTTATAATGCAGCTGAGTTATGAAAGAAAGAAAAGGTATAATTTGAAATCTACTATTGCAAATACATATATCTTTGCTAACAATGTGAAACAGAGAGTAAATAGATGGATCTGTGCAATAAACCTGTCTGAATACAGTATCTTTAATATTGCTCAGATACATTTTTTTTTATTTTTTTTTTTTTGCATTAAGCTAATAGACGTTGACCTGCAAATTATGAAAAAGATTAAGATATGAATCAGCAGGGAGATTTATGTCTAGTGTTGACAAATTATTCATTAAAGTTTAATGTAACATGCCCAGAGAGAGTATTAAATAATATTATTATGGCAGTTCTTATAAGTATATTCATCTTGACTAAGAAGAGGTCGTGATAAAGTTTAGGACTGCTTGCTTACAAAGCTTGCTTAATTAGGAAAAACAGAAATAAATGTTCTTCATTTGGCATCTCTCACAGATTTTATCTTTGTTACTTCTCTCTTCCAATATTATGAAAGATCAACATCAATAAATGTAAATCTATTACATGTAATTTGACAAATCATTTGCTTAATGATTTCTAAGTATAGAGAAAGATATAAAATGTCCTCCTGAAATTAACAGCACATTTTTTCTTGAGAAAATCCTATGTTTTGAGCAGACATAGCTTTGTATCTAGAGTGATCATTAGTAAATAAATAAGCTAATTATTTCTGAAAGGAGTTAGTTTCAGTGAAAAAAAAAAAAAACAACCCTGTGTATTCCTACTATAAAATACAGCACTTTGTGTTATTCTCTCCTATACATTATACTTCCCTGCTCTCAGGTGAAAATCCAACCAATGGCTGTTTGATTACTTTGGAAACATTTAAATTGAGTTTTATTAACTAATCATGTACATCTATAAGGAAGATGTATGACCACTTTCCTTGGAGGAACTGAACAGCTCCTCTCTCATTTTTGATGGAACAAGTATGTAGAAGAGAGAAAAAACCTCATTCCTAGAGGAAAAAATGTTACTGATTTTGGGGGAAAGAAGTACAATATGATTTTTAAGAGAGGTCTCATCTCAACTAATATGGCATTTTGTAAAGTTTCAAAGGACCAGGTACTTCTTTAATGATCACTGAATACTTCAAAATTCTCTGCAGATAATAACATTTGCAGTAACTTATCGTGCATATGAACTTTAGAAAATCAAGACTTGATTTTCTTATGCTGAACAATTATTTGTCATCTTAACTGACTTTCATCCAATAGCAGTCCATGGAAATCTCCCTGTTGATTAAAGCTCATAACTAGTTTGTTTGCATTCAGAGTACTGGAGGTAGGATTTTAAAAGCATACTCACAGAATAAATGCTACTGGGCTGCATTCTCTGTCTGCTGCTTTGGCTATAGCCCAGCTAAATGAGGCAAATGTTTTTCTGACACACATTTTATTCCCAGTACACATTTATTTCAAAACCACAAATGGAACATTAAAATATCCTCTGAAATATTCCAGTAGGAAAGCCTATCCTTGATATGATTCTAGCAGCAGTCCTGGGAAACTCATGCTGTTCATAGCAAATACAGATACAGATTCCTCCATAAACTTTCTTTAACATTCCTGCAGCTCTGCTTCAAAGCTGCATGGAAAGCAAAAATATTACAATGAGTTTCCGTTATGCAAAAGCTTTTCATAGGAAATAAAACTTTTACTCTCTATCTCTCTGGATGGCTGATTGTATGCTTGGATAATTAACGGACTGTCCTGCTCTTGTAGTTTCATCAGAATGATACACAGGAAAAATCATGCATCTTCTCATTAAAGCCAACTCATTTCCAGGAGCTATGCACTTAAAATAATGGCAAAGTAAACTCATCAAAATTAGACATCCGAGGGCTCACGCTGCACCTATGCAAAAGCATGAATAGATGTATTGGTGAAATAGCATAACAGAGCCCAGTTATTTTCTTCACCTTTATCATGATGGAGTAGCTGAACAATCAGAGACATTCAGTAAGGAGGGGCAAAACCATATCTTGGTATAAATCTAAGCTCCACTGAAATAAATTTATGCACTTCTACATTAGCAGAATATATGGCCTGGAAGATCACATAAAAGTCACATAGTCAAAACCCTAGTATTATTTCCATGCTAATATTTAAAAGTTCCAGTTGTGCAATTGTGCCAAAAATTATTCTAACACTGCCTTTATGCACTTTTGTGTGATGTCTGTCATACAGTCTAATTATCACTACCAGAAATGCCATCTACTTTTCACATGTATGTTCTTATTTCTGCTTTTTATTCCATCATTTGTTGCATTCTAAACTACTCTATTGGTCTTCCTTCCTCCATTTGCATATGTAATCCTTCTCACATTTTTGTTCTAAATCAATTCCTGTAATCCATTACTGTGTAATAGCATTTGTTGTCAATAGAAATGAAATCGCCAGCACATCGAAGGAAAGAGCATTTTCAGGTAGTGGTTTCTAGCAGCAAGTTGTAATAGAAGCAGTGGGGAATCCTATTTGCATAAAAAGATCCATATTTGATGCAAAATGATGCAACTTTCATTATGGGTATAAAATTTTCCTCTACCCTTGTGCCATGAGCACAAAGCAGATGATATTCTACAACAATATTACAGAATTATTTTTCATAAGCTCATGTCTGAGATATATAATAAAGGTAGGAGTGATTTTTGATAATTAGTGAGGCTGGTTCCGAGTTTCCTATTATCAGCATTTTAATATTAGAAATAAAGAAAACCGATACAATACCTGACAGAAAAATCTGACATTTGGAGAGGAGAAACTGAAGTGCTTCATTGTGAAAGAAAAAACAACATTGTTTCAATGCAGTTTTCATAAAATACTTACAATAAGCAAGAAATTGTTTAAAGTAAATAGTGTTGAACCTGACAAAGCAGGTCCTCAGGTCATCCATGATTTCTGGCATTTTTGTAGTTTCTATATGACTTACAAGAGGGGGAATCAGAGAGGCAGAATCAGGAACTGAGCAACAGAGAGATTCACATAGAGATAGGGTATGTGGAAGGGTCTGAAATCACTGAGTTTATCAACACACACTTCAGCACTCCTCGACCAGAATGAAAAAAGTAATCTAAAAAATTCCAGTTTCTCAGCTCGGTGTTAGTAAAACATTGAGATTTTCTGGCAGTACTCATATTGTGATTCACATATCCCTGCATATGGAAAGAAAGTAAGGTTTCCCCATTGAATGCATCAGCAGAAAAGCAAGCAGTTTCATTAAGCTCTGGCTGATTTTCACTGGGTGTTTTTCAAAAGCAATATATCATTAATAAGCATTTTGGTCTTGCTGAATCAGCTTTTTCTTGGAAGAAAAAACTCCTAAACAACTTTAATCTGTACCGGATAGATATTTCACCTTGAGGACTTGTCAAGTTAATAGAGCCTACCCACTTAGAGAAAGAGGAAGGAGGCCTTTCTAATTGGTGCCTAACAGCTTACACTTAAGGGTCATTAAGACAAAATACTAGAGATAACAGTCTTAATGGCTCCAGCCCACTCTCATGGGGAGCACTCAAGGTAGTATGAACAAAAGAGAGCAAGATTGAAAGACCCAAAGACACAGCAGGATCTGGGCTGGCTAAAAGGATGAGGATTGATTTAGTTCTGCCCCAGTAAGTTAAGAGGAAAATTTATCTCATTTGACTTGTAGCAAAACAAATAGCTGAGAATAATCACAAGATAGAGAGATAGAAGAGAGATAGAATATAAAAAGTACGCATCATTTCTTTTTTAAATATGTTTTCTAATGTATGTTGCCAAATGCTAAATAGAATTGTTTGGTTTAAGGGAAGGTCAAACCCACCTGCTAAAGTTGATGAATGGAATAAAATTTAGTGGCTTGAAATACTTGGAATCCAGCCCACAAAGTGAAAAGCATTTAAAAAGAAGAGCATGACCCCATCTAAGGATCACAGTTTCCATGCTGTGACAAGAAAAGCCTAAGGTGATTCTCCCTGAACTCCCAGGCCCCACCTGCACACAGGACCCTGAAGTTTGCTCTGGAACTGTAATATGTAATATGTAATATGAAATACAACAACTTCAGTAAGTAAAGCACTTGGGCTGCTCTGCCATCATGTCCCTTTGGATAGCCTAGTTGTGCTCAGAGAACCTGTGTGGTGCAGAGGTACAGCTAATCCTGTACTATAAAGGGTTGTTTCTCATAGCTTTTCTCATTAAATCCCCAAAACAGCTATAAAAAAGGGTGAGGCTGAAAGGTCAGACAATTAGTTTTCCTATTTGTGAAGAAATAGCATATCAATGTAAAAATACAGTGTGAAATCATCAGTTGCTATAATCAGTGTAGCTCTGTTGATTTCAGTGGGACTGTGCTGTGTTTTACCAGCTGAAATTATATTGTCTCTAATATTAAATAGTAATAAAGAGCCTTACATTGAAACAATCTCATTACATTTAGTGAAATGTATACTCAACTGTTTGATGCATGTTTTCCTAAGCAAATTTAACTCAACTACTGTATATCTTCATGTTACCTTAACTGTTATTGATCGTCTATGGGGTGCCTGCCTATTTCAGCATCTGATACATGGTCCTCACTGAAGAGGTTTCAAATACTTTTGAGCTCAGAAAGGTTCAGCTAATCTGATTTCCTGTCTGATACAAGCTTTAGTCTTTCATTCGGTATCCCTCATGCTGAATTTATAACCTTGTGCTTCCTAAAGCCTGCCCATTACAAAGACATCCTGCAAAAGACTTTGGCTTAAAAAACTGGGGCATTAACTTCTCCCTGTTCACATCTTCCAGTGTGTGACATATTCCAATAAATGTTTGTGGGTTTTTTTTCCCTCCTTTGATTTTCTGTGGTCCCACATTCTGCTATTTTTTTTTAAAGGCACTATTTTTCATGTCTACTATATATTTTATGAAGAGCTTAAAGTGGACTATTTCTTTATGGTCTTAAATTGGCATCATCACCAACTTGAGCCTTGCTTCAACAAAAGGAAATAAGCACCAAGATTAACTCCTTTTTCTGTGTCTGTTTTCACCAGAAAGTCTCCATAAAAAACTAAACTTTTGGTTGTAAGTATATGCAGAATCACCCCAATGTTCAAATACAAGAAAATAAATATGTAGTTTGGAGTGGTCAGTCTCTCTGACCCTAAAAGCCACGTGTTTACTATGTCTTTATATGCTAGACTGCCATGAACACATTTCTTATACCTCAGGTTGCCAAGCAGTGAAAAATACAATAGAAATGTTCTTAAGGGATGAGATTACCAAAGCAGACTACAGAGGTTTCTGCTCTGTAGTCCCTTCTCCAAAACAGTGACTTAGACTGCACAAGATTGCCTTCTGAGAATAGTTTTCATGTTCCTCAGATGGTGAAAGCTTGACATGAGAATGAAACATGTCATGCAAATGCATGTCATTAGGCTGGAGAATATATGTTGTCTTCAGTATTTTAGTTTCCTTGGATTTTTCACAGAGGAATATAGAACTTCTTGGTCATGAAGTTCATCTTCTGAAAGTTCAACAAGGCCAGGTGCAATGTCCTTCACCTGTGTTAGGGTAATCACCAGTAACAGTACAGACTGGGGAATGAATGGGTTGAAAGCAGCACTTAGGAGAAGGACTTGTAGATATCAGCAGGTGAAAAGTTAGATATGAGCTCACAATGTGCACTTACAGCTCAGAAAGCCAGTATCTTGGGCTCCATAAAAAGAAGCTTAGCTATAACTTGAGTATGTTGAGTTCTGAGGTGATTCTCCTTTACTCTGCTCTTTTAAGGCCCTACCTAGAGTACTGCCTCCAGCTCTAGGACTCTGAGCACAAGAAAGACATGAACCTCTTAAAGTGGGACCAGAGGAGGGCCACGAAAACTCCTGTGAAGAAAGACTGACAGAGATGTGGTTGTTGAACCTGCAGAAGAGAAGGATTGAAAAGAGCTTATTGTGGCTTTCCATTTTCCAATGGTGTCTTGTAAGAAAGATGGAGAAACTTTTTACCAAGGCCTATAATGGCAGGACAGGAGACAGCAGTTTTAAACTGAAAGGCGGTAAGTTTAGATTGGACATGAGGAAGACATTTTTTTACCATAATTGTGGTGAGACACTGACACAGGTTACCCAGAGAAGCTGTGGATGCCACCCACATCCTTGGAAGTGTTCAAGGCCAGGTTGGATGGGGGTTTGAGCAACTTGGTCTAGTGAAAGATGTCCCTACCAATGGGCATTGGGGTTTATGTAGATGATCTTTGAAGGCTGCCTTCTAAACCTATCCATTCTATGTTTCTATTATCTTTATTTGCAAAACATCATACTTGACTTATAGCTAAACTACTGTTATGACAAAAAAAGACTATAAAACACATTTAACAATCAATTCTGACATTCTGTAGAATGTAGCTAATACTAGCGCTGCAGCACTGAGGGCTTTGGTTCACAGATGGATGCACTATAAAGCTTTCATCCCTTAGGAATGTACAAATTAAAAATGATATATAACATTTACCATTGGTCATTACAGACTTAACCAGAGATGTTAATACATTAATCATAATCTCAGCAGACCCAAGTAATACTTCAGCTAGCATTCTGCAGCTCTGGTAAGAAGAGCATTTCCTACTGGCCAAAAATAATAATTAGTTTTAATTATATACACTTTTATAAATTAATCATGTGTGGAGGAGTACAGTAATTATGGATACATTCCATAAGCAAGATTTGTTTAAAGAAGAATTTCCCAGTCAAGGATTTTGTGCTAAGTTTACTCTTACAGGTACCATTGTAACCTTGACATCAGAACAAGGAAATTTAAGTAGGGATGTTTTCATATATCAAAGCATAAAGTTAAGGAAAACTATTTTGCTTTCACCTTCATAACAGTAAAGTCAAATAATTTCTCAGAGTAACTCAGGTGCCAAAGTCCTTTGTAGTATTCAGCTTCATATGTTTTAAGTATTGGGCTTCACTTTTCACAGCATGCCTACAATTTCCATCACATGAATCATAGAAATTAAAAGTGGATAATATACACAAGCAGTTCTTTATGACATTTCCAGCACAGAGTCTTCATTACACTTCTTCATTTTGAATAAAAATTAACCACTCTTGGAGCTCTGCAAAGATGTTGATACATTATGCGTATAAGAACAGGACTGATCTTTCAAGTACATGCATCTATTTTCGATACCACTAACAATGTGCAAAAAGACAGGGTGATGACATTTATACAAAACTGGTAACTAATTCATTTTTCTTGCTTATGTTGTACAACTGAAAGTAGCTGAGTGGATAATGATGTTAGAAGGTGGCCTTGTGTTTTTTTAGTTTATAATTTGTAGATGACGTTGAAAGTTTCTATTTTCTTATATTTCACTTTTCTTTTTACTAGAGGAGCGACATAATAAGTGTTTTGTTTAAAGATGTTCAAAGAGCTTAGTCTAAAATATAAAATAGTGCTTAAGCATCTTATATTTGAATAAAAAATTATTATTACTACTATTATTATCACTATCACCCTTAAGAACCCAGACATTTTAGAGTCCTTTATTATATGGCAGGGGGGTTGGAACAAGATGATCTTAAGGTCCTTTCCAACACTAAATATTCTATGATTCTATGATTATGACATTATAAAGACCAAAAAATCTGCAACAATCTTTGTGTTTCTCTCAGAATTCAAATCCAGACATTCTCCTTTAGGGAATGCTGACATTATTTGGTTTTTTGTTTGTTTAGTTTTTTAACACACTTTAATTGTTCTTTTCCTTTCTCTTCCAATCTCCTTCTTTACCAATTTGTAATTTGTTTAGCCCACTTTCTCTTTTGCCTGTTTTGACTAGAAACCTTCATACAGAGTTTTCATAGAGATAGGCACATTACTTTGAAAAGTTTCTGCTATAAAAAATTATTTTACAAGAGGAATGATACCAACAATTTTTTACTAACTGCCTTGAAGTGCATCACTATGATCAATGTGGCTTTGATACTGAATCATAGAGTCAGCGAGGTTGGAAAAGACATTTAAGGTCAAGTCAACCAACTACCACTAAACCATGTCACTGAGGGCCTCATCTACATGGTTTTTGAACACTTCCCGGGACAGTGATTCCACCTCTTCCCTGGGCAACCTGTTCGCATACCTGATCACCCTCTTGGTGAAGAAATTTTTCCTAATATCCTACCTAAATCTCCATCAGCACATGAGTCCATTACTTCTTGTCCTATTACTTGTTACCTGGGAGAAGAGGCTGACCTCCAGCTTGCTACAACCTCCTTTCAAGTAGCTATAGAGAGAAATAAGGTCCCCATTGAGCCTTTTCTTCTGAAGACTAAACAACCCCAGGTCCCTCAGCTACTCTTAAGAAAGACTTATTCACCAGTTTTATTGCCCTTTTCTAGACTTACACCAGCACCTCAATGTCTTTCTTGTAGTGAGTAGCTCAGAACTGAACACAGTATTCAAGGTACAGCCTCAGCAGTGCCTAGTACAGGGGATGATCACCTTCCTGGCTCTGCTGGCCACATTATTTCTGATACAGGCCAGGATGCTGTCAGCTTTCTTGGCTGCCTGGGCACAAGCTGGCTCATGTTCAGCTCCATCAATCAGCACTCCCAGGTCCTTTTCCACCAACCAGCTTTCCAGTCACTCTTCCCCAAGCCTTTAACATTCTATGGGGTTGCTGTGGTCCAAGTGCAGGACATGGCATTTTGCCTTGATGAACTTCATACCACTGGCCACAGCCCATCAATCCAGACTGCCCAGATCCCTCTGCAGAGCCTTCCTATCCTTCAGCAAATCAACAATCCCAGCCAACCTGGTGTCCACAAATTTATTGAGAATATGCTCAATCCCCTTATCTAGACCATCAATGAAGATATTAAATAGCACTTGCCCTATCACCAAGTATTGAGGTGCACCACTAGTGACTGGGGACATCAATTCTCTCTATAAACATCTTCATATAGGTTTCCTATCAAGAATGGAAAATAGACATATTGAAGTCCAGAGTAAAACTTTTTAGTCTTCCTCACAGAATAGGCATCTTTTTTCTCAACTAATTGTGACTTAAAGTAAAAGGAGACTTATCCAAGGGAACAGACAGTTTTAATGCAAGATTCATCCAAACAATGCAACCACGTAAGATAGAGGAAGATTTCTTTTTTCCCCTAAAAATGCCAATTTATTTGCACTGATTATGAAGAAGATGTAAAAGGCTAACCCAGATGGATTCAGATTTTCTGTATCTGTCTCCTGTTCCTTAAGTCAAAGACTCCTGATATATGACTATAAAAACTCATGTGGTTATTTTTACAAGATGAGAGTCCAGAATGTTATTTAAGATAGAATAACTCAAGACTGAGATACAGATAATAAAAGTATACATGTACGCATACATACTTTAGAAGCATATATACTTTTAGACATCTATTAACATATTCTTCTCATTCATATACAGTCTGTCTTCAAATGTAGAATGACTTTGGTATAACCCTGATTATGCCCCTGTAACAATCAGAAATGAATTTTAATGGTACAAATAAGCATTCAAGGCTAATAATACAAGTATGTTAAATGAAATGTCAAATGACTTCGAAAAAGCTCTTAAAATTTATAAATATGTATGAGATAAATGAGTCTGTCAAGTACTCTATGAAGAGATACAAAAGATTTTTATTTTTTTTCCGACTGGATTCTCTTGCCACATATAGTTAAACAGAATTCATGTTCTCAGTCACAACTTTGCAGCACAGTCACCAGTAAAGGGGCCCTTTCCTCAAGAGGAGACTGGGATGTCATGCAAAAAGTTGTGGCCAATGGCTCAGTGTCCGGCTGGAAGCCAGTGAGGAGTGGGGTCCCTCAGGGATCAGTGTTGGGACCGGTCTTGTTCAACATCTTTGTCACTGACA
>JBAFWW010066274.1:0-13010 GCA_036873685.1 Agapornis canus | reverse complement strand
ATCCACCCAGTTCTTTATCCACCGAGTGCCCCACCTACCTTGTTAAGTTTTGTTTTACCTGTGGCAGGTCTGGTTGTTGCTGGGCATCCTTTCCCAAAGAGCTCTGAGGGAGGATGGGCTTGGAGTGAAGCTGTCTTCAAAAAGGATCATGATCCTCTTTGCTGCTGGCATAGATGGAGCATGTTGCTAACTGTGTGCAGATTGAGGAATAAAAAAAGAGTGCCAATCAATTTGAAGAATTGGTTGAATACAGATACTCCTCTGCAGAGACTTCTTTCGGTGTTCCTGCTGACTGTTGTGTGTGAAGACCTTTAGTCTGCTTGCCAGCTTGAGAAAATCCCAGGGAAAGCACCACAATTAAAGGAGGCCGTTGTTTTAGCTAAGTCATATGTGGTATCTCATAAGCTGCTTAGTATTAAAAATAAAGATCACCTTTGTACCTATATTCCCCTCCACTATTTGATTTTTGAGAGGCACAAATCCCTGGCAATTATGTGCATCTTGGGACCCAAGCATGTATAGACGCTGTGCTTCTGATGTGCTGGGGCTAAGCTGTGAGTGACTCATTAGCCAGATGGAGCTGTAATTTATTTCTGTCTTCTCAAGTAAGCTAATCCTCTGGATGTAAACTGAATGGCTATCCTGTGAAATGTGTTATCTGCACAGGATGAAACTTGAGATTTAAACACAGAAAGCAAAGGGTGTGTTGCAAAATCCATTGCAGTGTTAAACAGCAGAGCAAGTCAGGTGCAGGCGCTGATACTGCACAGGGGTTCAGAAATTACTATTTTCTGTGGCATGTGCCCTGTTTAAGGGACAAAAATGCAATTCTTTTGTTCAGTGAGGGATGGGAACAGTAACAGAGTCTGTGCAGACAGGGACAGATGCGATTTGTTCCTCTTTTTCAGAATGACTAAAGGGATGTTGAGAGTTCTTGAGTTTAAGAACAAGACTGGAGGGTGTTTGTAAGTGGGGAGCCTGGCATGGGTGCTGGGCAGCCGGGATGTAAGAAATGTGCCTGATAAATATCAGGGTAGATATCAAATACAGATAGATGAAAGGTGAGTGTTTAACCAAATACGTTGAAATTCAGGCATAGCCAAAGTGGCTGTGCCTCTTGTCAGCAGCTGCAGGGGGGTGTGTACATGCTATTTCTACTGGGTGTGCCTTGCCTGGGGATTGCAGCTTTGAGTGGGTAGAGAGCTGATGCAGCCACCCTGGAAAGTTGTCCAAGGGAGGGCTGTGAGTGATAAAAGTCCCCTTACAGCACTTCTAGCGGAGGCATAATACTTTTGTGAGGGTATTTCCTGTTTCCAGAGCTAACAGGAATGGGAGGTATGGTAAAACTAAGTCCTGAGGAGCAGTTAAGCTGGTGTGTGAAGGTATATTAATGCAGTGTTCACCTTTTCCTTGTTTCATTATTTTATTATTCTCTTTCTTCTTGTATGGCATGGGATTTTTTTCCCCCCACAGATTGCTTCTGTGTTTTGTCTAGATGGCTTATCTGTGTAATACAGAAGTATAAATGGTGAAACTTCTAGTAATTATAGATTGAGGACAACTGGAAACTCTGTGTGAGACGCAAAGGAGTTTTGTGCGCAAGAATGCTACTTCATAAAGATGTCTTCACAAGGGATGGATGGTGGGGGATGTCATCTTGTCATTCTAGCCAGCAGCTCTGGTATCCTTCTAGAAGTGTTTTTTAAATGTCCTTGCACATGCTGGTCTGAGGTGTGTTGCCAGGAGAGCTCTTGTTTGTTCTTCTTGGTGTGCTAATCAATTTTAGTTAAATCCTGAGGCTTTTACTTGGTTTTATTTCATATTTTTAAGCCCTGCTTCTGTGTTGTTGTGATTTAAGCCCAGCTGGTAACTCAGAACCATGTAACCTCTTGTTCATTCTCCCACCCTGCAAAATCTGATGGGACTGGGCTCATTCAGGATTTTCATGCTGTAGGCTGGTCTTAAGCCATGACACATGTGAAAGGCTGGATTTGTGTATGTGGAATTCCCTGTTAGACTTAAGAGATCAAATCTGCATGCATCTGACCACAATGGAAGTGTTCATTTGGCTCGTGGTGTGCATTGCCCTGGTGAGTGAGAGGAGGACAGGGGTGGTAATTGAGTCTGCGGAGTTTCCGAAACTCATCACTGCAATGCTGTGCTTTGGATCTGGCATAGGGTGGAAACGGGGGAAGTGGAGGGAGGGGAGAGCAGGGTGGTGGACAGAGGCTTGGCAGAGCTTGCGTTGCTCAGCTAGCTCTGAGATCAGACTTCATCTAGTTCAGTAAGTATTCCCTGCTCAGACTAGCTGTTCCAGTTATGTATCGATGGATCCTCTTGAAGCTTCTGAAGCTTTTAAATCTGTCTAGCCTCTCTTGCCTCAAAGCAGCAGTAATTTTCTGCTTATACTTAGTCCTGCCTTGATGACCATCCAGCTTCCTGACACTTGATGTCTTGAACATTTACAACATGTGTTTTGCTGAGTGTGTGATTTGACCTGAGCATCTGGTGTCAGGTGCTGGGAAATGTGCAGGGATGGATGGCTGCAGTGTGTGATCATCCTGGCTTGGCTGAATGAATGTATGGACAGCTGTGTGTTTGTGTACCAGCAAGGAAGAAGTGGGCTGTTCAGGGCTCTTTGTGGTTAGGTATTGTAATTGTTGCAGTAATGTATTGTAATGATCAACTTAATTACACTTGTGAAAAATCTGCTTAATTACATATTTACTTTGGGGATTTGCTTCTCCTGCAAGCAATCAATATTGACTTTGGCTGTGACAGATTTTCAAGATCTGCTTCCTTCACGATGACTAATATTAGATCACTTAGTGCCGGAAGCTGGCTGTATCGAGTAGCTGTAACTAATAATTTTGAAAACTCCAGCTTAGTTTTGACCATCTGTGCTTTTTCTCCTCAGAAGACAAGCTTTTCCTCCCATTCCTCTCAGCCTTTCTGAATCTTTGTGCTGGGTGTAATTCTAGACCCAAGCCTTCTCAGTGAGCTGTGTGCACACGGAAAATAAATGCAAACTAGGAGACCTAATGTTAAGACAGCTGATGAATAATTAGTGTATTGAAATGTTAGTCTTTTATTTGGATAACTGAACAGCCAAATTAGAGTTCCCAATGCTTGCGTTCTCAGCTGCTCAATGCACTATACAAATAAATTATCACAGGAACTCCTTTCTGTCCAGAAGCTGTTAAATAGCTACAGCCAGGCCCCAAACACACTGTGGCCAGTGTGGTAGGACGGCAAGCTAATTTATGATAGCAGCTTTCAGCATAGCCGGGAGTTGAGGTGGAACAACTCATTAAAGGTAGTACTGTCAGCTTTGTAAATATTAATGCTGTGTCTGCACAGAAGCAAGGAGAGAGCCTGTCTTCTCCCTGCACCATGCAGCTTCTACATCAACTTTATTCTGTTCCCTCAATAAGTACATCTTTTTCTAATTGGCAGTGGAAATACCCAAGCAACATTGCTTTATGGTGTGAGGCAGTTCTCGCCACCTTTTTATGGGTCATCTCACATGTGTAAGCTGGTGTGAGGCTCTCATCCTCGATTTGGTTGAGGAGAGGGGCAGACTGATGTGTGACTGTGCCTGGTGTCACTATCAGTAGAAGCTTTCCCATGTCTTCTTGAGGACCTTTGCTGTGTTGGAGGATGCTGTGGTTGGGAAGTAGCTCCACAGAAGATGACAAAGATGATGGGGGGGAGGTAGAGCCATCAGCCAGCACCCCCTAGGCCTCTTCAGGGCTGTTCTCAATTAGAGTGTTGAGTGGGGCGTTTTTTTTTTAATGGTTGGTGCTCTCCTCTTATCCCTCTTTGGAACAAACACTTTAGAGAGAATTTGGATTTTTCCTGTGGAAGTCTGGGTCTGTTTATAACCATCAGTTGTGAAACAGGAAAATCTGATTTGTCTTGGCCCCACAGTTAGGGTTTTGTCTTCATTCTGACTCTTTTTAAACTCTCTGGTACCTGCTTTGAAAAAGTTTAGGCTATAAGTAGTGTTTTCATCAAATTATTCTACAGTCCTCTGGCCTGTTGGTACCCAGAAGTCGTGCGCTGTTACGTGTGCAAAATAAGGACCAGAGCTTCCTGTTTCCCTATAAATGGGTGGATATTTCATGAGTTTAAAGCTGTTTTTTTTTAGACTTCAAAAAGGAGGTTTGAAAATACCTGAGCTTTCTATGGTTGACTAAAATTGAGGGCTCTTTCCCTTTCCCCTCTTATCCTACTTCTGAAGCTGTCATAAATCTGGGAACAAAAGGAAGCTGAAATTTAACTCCACTTGCCAAGATAGAAGACTTAATTCATTATGTTTGATTTATGGCAAGGAAAAAAAAAAGTATTTCTTTGTATGTACTGGCCCTTATTTCAGAGCCTCAGAAAGTTCTGTTCTTGTTTCTGAAATCAAAAGCTTTAACTTCCTGAAATTAACTTGGGAAGGAAGAATAAGGAAGGTAAGTAAAAGTAAGGTGAGAGGAGAACTGTTCTCTTCCAAGACATGCAGTCTTGCAAACTGCATTTCCTTCCTATCCAGGCTAGCAATTTTGAGGGAAACAGTAAATGATTACAGAAGTTGTTCCATGATATAGTTTGGTAATTTTATTAAAGACGTATTTTAAGGCCACTCTGAAAGAATGAGGGAGCTTTTTTTATTATTGTAATTGATGGAGGAAGTAATATTGAGGGGAAAACCTGCTCAAAACCTAATTATTTTTTTTTTAATTTCTATAGGAGTTTTAATATAGCAGAGCAAAAGCAAAATGGAATTCTACGAGTCTACCTACTTTATCATCCTCATTCCTTCTGTGGTTATTACAGTCATCTTCCTCTTCTTCTGGCTTTTCATGAAAGAAACTTTATATGATGAAGTCCTTGCAAAACAGAAAAGGGACCTAAAGTTTCCTCCTACCAAGACTGATAAAAAGAAAATGGAGAAAAAGAAGAACAAGAAGAAAGAAGCTCAGAATGGGAACATCCATGAATCTGACTCCGAAAGTACACCTCGGGACTTTAAGCTCTCTGATGCCCTCAGTACAGATGAAGAGCACGTCACTCCTGCTCCCTTGAGCATGACTGAAGCATCTACTGGCATTAGAGAACGGAAGAAGAAGGAGAAGAAGCATAAGGCTGCTCAAGATGATCACACAACTAAGGACTCGGAAGGATCCAAGTCTTCAGGCAAGAAAGTAGATCCAGTCCCTGTTACAAAACAGCCCACTCCACCATCTGAATCTGCAGCATCTAAGAAGAAGCCTGGGCAGAAGAAGCAGAAAAATGGAATGGGTATCTGATGTTGCATATGCTTCTTGCACAGAATGCCAAAACTGTGCTCTGCTTTTTGCAAGGCCACAGAGTGTCTCTCACAACTGTTCTGCCTGATCTCTACAGGGCAAAGGCTCACTTCTAACCTTTTCCTTTTGATGAGCTATGCTTTTTTTCCCTGTTTTTCATCTGGCAGCAATGCTCTGGTTTTTCTCCTCCTGTCCTTACTTTCTTCTATTAAAGATTGCTGAGTGGAACAGAATAGGTCATATCTCTGCTGTCAAAATTTTGATTAGATGTTTGCTGCATGCATGGTAATTTCACATAATGTCAAGCTATGGGAAAGTGGAGTCCTAAGAGTGGCTGCTCTGATAAGGAGGCACATCTAGAGAAACTCCATTGCAGACTGTGCAAAATAAATCACTGTTTAAGTGCAGACTTAATATACAAAGAGGTGTTTGGTGGCTGATTCATGGAAAGAAGCACTTACAGCTGCTTCCCACCTGCTACACCTCTGTAACTCAATGGAACTAATGCTGAAAGGAAATTGGTCCAGCCATTGTAACTGAAACTTCCAACCTAGAATAGACCAAAGCCTGCAGTCAGAATTGCCTGTGACTGTCTTGACCATATCCTCAATAGAAGCTGATATGTCTCAGTGTGGAGTTAAGAGTTATAAACAAATAAAAATACTCAGTTTCAGAAATAAATGAAAGCTGAGGTGTTTGCACATCCCCCTTTTGAGGTGCAGGCATAACAGGTTTGTGACAGGCAGTGAGGTTAAAAGAAAGCATTGCTGCTTGATGTGGTGGATTTTTAATTTTCTGAAAGAAAAAAAGACACCCAAAACCAAAAAGGAGAAAAAAGACCCACCCACTGCCACCAAAAAAGCATCAAATCTCGTTTGTGGGTGTTCTCTGAAAAATCTCTGTGGCACGGTTAAAATGTGGTCTGCAAGCACTGTTCTGAGGGCAGCCACAACTAACTCTTATCACTGATTACAGGAGCTAACACCATAACCCTGAGCTGTGTGTGTCTGCTCTGACAAGATTATTATATAGCACAGGCTGTCCAAAAAGATAAAAGTTGTTTCTAGTGAGAAATTTTTCTGAAAAGAACAGTTCTCTTATGTGAAACACTTATTTTCTGCTTCTCGCAGTCCCAGCAGCTGTTGGGGTGTGTGTTTAAAGTGCCCAAGTGGATTCATTGGTGGGAGGAAAAGTACTTCTTTCAAATAAGAAACTAACACGGGTAACGTGTGCTGTCTGCTCTGTCACAGTAAAACCTGGATTGGATTTGTAAAACTGCCTTGTGTTGCTGTATGTTCTGCTTGCAGATAAGATTCTTGTCTGTCAAAACACTAGGTGCTGTGGCTCTTGACTCTGCTGAAGTTTTCTATTGCTTTGGGATTTCATCTGATACGGGAAGTGTATGTGTGTACATATGTATGGATAACTTCATGTTCTGATTTAAAAATGGGTGTTTTTTCTGCGAGTGGACTTTGTGGTTATTCCAGACTTACTGATTTAAAAGTAATAATGAGAATATACAGAAGAGTGTATTGTCTTAATTATCTGTTACAGATGATCAAGATACTAAGACTGATTCTGTTGTATCTCCTACCAAAAAACAAGACCCAGTGCTGCTCCATCAGGAGATAAAGCAAGAAAATGTATCTGGAAGGAAGAAAGTCTCTGCAAAGAAGCAGAAAGTTGATAATGGTGAGAATACAGGCTTGATTGAGATAAACCTAACAAGTCTTTTTGCCATCCATACTTCAGTTTCTCTTGCTTTGGGAGAGAAACTCACAGAATAACACATCTAATTTGAAAAAGCAGGAATTCCAGGTAGGAGAGATTGCTCAGCCTGAGGTACTGTTCAACTTTATGAACATCTGGTACCACTGAACATGGGATGATGCCATGAACCTTTCTGAGTTCTTTTGGATTCAAACATTTGTGCTTGAATTGAGAGTAATGTGTTGACTTACAGCATAAGCTGAGCAGGCTCTAATTAAGGCATGTCTGGAACTGCTGCAGTTTCTGCCTCAAACAACACTGCAGTTTGTTTGGTTTTGGGGTTTTTTTTAGCCAGTTGCTTTGACCATGTTCTTCTCTCATTGTCCTTTTGTTAGCTGATTCTCCAGCATAAATTGTTCATCTTTGCTGTCAAGGCTTTTACTGTTGTCATCCCTTGTTTTCTGCCAAGATGCTGATTCTTGTCTCTTCTTGGCTCAGTGTGCCTTTGTGTGTGTTTGGTTTTTTGTTTTGTTTTGTTTTTCTTTTACAATTAGTACTGTTGTCCCTGTAGCTTTTGGAAGAATGTGACCATTAAGTTCTGTAAGGCCACCTTGTTAGCTTCTCGAAACTGTTCTGTGCTGGGACAGCTATGAAGAACCTGGCAGCTGGTAGACTGTGGCCTTCAATGCACACTGTTGACCAGTTTCCTTTATGCTTTGGGCAGGTTATCGGTCCGAATCAATAGTGGGCCCTAGTCAGACTAGGGTAAGGTTCCCAGTAGTGCAGGGTTCCTGTATGTTGTAGCAACTGGAAAGCTTTCAAATTATTCCTGGAAAAAACTTACTGATGGGGAACCTATGATGTGATTGTCCTTTATGGATGTTCTTATGCTTTTCCTGATGCATCCATTGCTCTTTGTGGGGCATTTCATGCCCCACAAACTTGTCTGTATATGGCAAGTAAGTGTCAGTACCAGTTCAGCCAGCATTAAAGCTGAGCTGTCAGTGCTACATGGGAATAGCTCATGCATTATTTGAATGCTAGCCGTTTTCTTTTAAGGCTGCCTCTCCAAAACGACAGAGCAAAAATTAGCTGTGGTAAGAATTCAGGTTAGCCAAGACAGTAATATGGGAATCTTGGATGTTACGCTGCAAAATGTCTCATTGATATTATAAATAGATTTTGAAAAGAGGGGCAGTTACTAAGGAGAGGAAGAGAAAAGGTGAGGATAGTAAATGGGTTAAGTGGTGGATATTTCTGCTAGAGGTCTCACTTCTGAGCTTGCATTGTAACTGCAGGTGTTTGCTGACTGCTTAAGTGGGAAAGCTCTAACAGGTGACACAGAAAGTCCATCTGGCCTATCCTGCTCCTTAGCAGCCACCAGCACTTGAAAGTGTTTTATAACTGGTACTCTGGCAGCCAGGAATGTGTATTTGTCTTGCAGTGATGCCTGAAACCTTGCATCCCACCCAATTCATTCTCTCTCTGGTCTGCTGTGTGGCATCTGTTGTTCATCAGCTTTTCAGTCTGGGCTGGCTGGGTCTGAGCTTTCATGCTGTAATAACATCCTGGTGTGTGTAACACCTTGCATGCTTCAGGCAGTGTGACCAGCAGCTCAGGAGCTGTGCAAACAGCGAATCCAACTCTCCTAGCCATATCTGTTGTCCCTGGTTTTCCTTTCCCCTCCCCTGTTTTTGTTTCAGCAGCACAGGCTGTAAAGTTCTTTGGAAAGAGGCTGATCCTCATTACATTTATATAGTGCTCTCTGAATGGAGACCAGAGGTTGGTCAGTACCTCTGGGTGCCTCTCTGAATATTAATGATGTCTAAAGTCTCCTCTGACAGATAATGCCTTCATTAAGTATAGTTGAGTTTGCATGTGAAAAGCTTGATTACTGTCCCTACTGCTTATTTTGCTGGAATGGTTTAGTTCACAGGTGATGTAATCTGAGTGAAAATGCTGGCAGTAAAGTGCCAGCCTTTAACAGAATAGGAACAAAATACTTGACTTTACTAACACTTCGGGGATGTGGAATGATTTCATACCTAGCCACAAGTAAACCAGTCTTGATGCTCTGTGCAACTTTCTCATTAAAGTGAAATGGAAGCCAAGCTGTAAAGGGTCTTTTCTGCTACTTGTTAAAATGCTAAAAGGCAGCTTTGGAAATAGGAATTTAATTGAAGCTATTAAATTGCTTTGCATTAGAGACCTTTATTTAATGAACTTACCTGAAGAGCTAAATGAGTTAAGCTGTGAAGGATAATAGAAATAAAAAGCATAACTATTGAGGTTAATAATCTAGCTCTCTCAAATGTGTTATGTGTCTTTTCTAAAAATGCTGATGTTAATTATTACAAACCTTTAACCCATCCTGTGGACTTTTGATTATAGTTCTGGTGGATGAACCTCTTATTCAAGCAACTACTTATATTCCGTTGATGGATAATTCTGATGCTGGCCCTTTGGAAAAGCGAGAAGGGGTTGAAGTAGCAAAACAAAATGTGAATGAGGGGATCCAGAAGAGCAGTGGCAAGAAACTGAAGAATGAAACAGATAAAGGTAAGAAACTGATAATGAAGTCTTTCTGGCATAGCCTGCTTGTGAATGTCAAGAGGGAAAACATGGTGTGTATGTGTGAAAGGGGAACCTCTTATGTACTGTGAAGAAGTGATTTGAAGAAAACATTTGTGGTTGCAGGACACTGTTTGTTCTTGTCTGTGCTGGTTTCTCCCCTGTCTTTGGCACTCTTGAAAGGGCTTTGTGCCATCTGAATCCTTTTAATGCTGATTGTAGGCTTTTGTGTCCTCACAATAAGCAAACGGGTGATTGCAGACCACACAGATGCATGTGAGCTAGTTTTACAGTACGTGGTTCAGGCATTGCTAAGGGATGGACTCTAAACCAAGAGCTTTCGGTACAGGCAGTTGGAGTCTGCCTGAGACTTGGAGTGCAGGCTGTATGCTCTGGGGCTGTTCATGCAGCTAGTTGGGGCTGACCAGGCAGTGTGTCTCTGGTTGCAGCACAGTTACCTGGAGCAAATTGCCAGTGGAAATAGTCTGACAGTTTAGAGGATGACTTTGACTTTTCCTTTCAATGCAGTTTGAAATTGGTTGGGATAGGGGAGCTTCCTTCATATTCTCCCACCGAGGCCTGGAGTGATTCATGAGCATTATGTCCCACGCTGAAACTTTAAATAGGCTGCTGACCTGCTCAAAGAGTACCAGACTCACTGAGCTGTGAGGCGAGACCCTCAAATTTCTGAGAAGCCAAGTGACTGAGCAGTGATTCCCAGGGGCACATGTTTGTGCAGAAGGCTTGCTCTCCAACACTGCCTTCACTCACTGCACTCTTGGCAACATCACTTTTTAGACTTGTCTTCTAAAATGCTCACTTGAAAGCTTCCCAGCAACTCACTTTGGTATCTAGATTAGATTCCCACTTGCCTGAGGCTTCTGTTGTGCTTCTAGCTCAATGGCTGCATGTTCCTGCCCTGAAGTATCAAAGCCTCTGATGTGCACCCATCCTTTCTCATTTCCTTTGCAAGCTGTAACCTTCTCTATGCTCCTAATTCTTATGTGTCAGCTGGGGTTTGCCCTCCCAATGTAGAAATCTCTCACTATTCTAACTGTAAGCTTCTTGGATGCAAGAGCAAGGCCTTTCTGCCTGAGCCTGGTGCTCCCTGAAGGCTAGTTCAGGCCAAGCTACTATAGACTCCTGGATAACCAGGGTTCTGCGGTCTCAGGATTTTGGTGTGACACCAGTATGTGGTAACAGGAAGAAATGGTGTCAGTGCAGCAATGATGTGATATGTGGCCAAGACTTAAGTTGGATATAGGACTAGGAGAGTGTGGGCTAGAATTTTTCAGTGTTTACCCCTCTTCTTGCTCCCCCTTCTGTTATTTAGTGATTTGTTTTTACGCTTGGTAATTTCTTTTAAGGGCTTAGAATCACTACCATATTTTTGTTCTTCACTTATTTTTCAAACTCTGGAGAGGTTTGAATTTGATGTTTAGCCTCATTTCAATGGGACAGCTCCCATCTTTTCAGGTGTTGCAGAGTAC
This sequence comes from Agapornis canus, assembly GCA_036873685.1. Classification (NCBI taxonomy): domain Eukaryota; kingdom Metazoa; phylum Chordata; class Aves; order Psittaciformes; family Psittacidae; genus Agapornis; species Agapornis canus. The sequence continues at coordinate 1,942 of JBAFWW010066274.1, read as the reverse complement.
TGGTGAAATACTCAAAAAAGATACTGGGTGTGCTTCTGTTTATTGAAGTTAGGGGGCCACCTAATGACGTATGTACATGCAGCCTGTTTTTTATATGAACAATGTTGGTTTTGTTCCTGTTAGAGCATGGTTAGTTGAATTGTGTTTCTTTCTATGTGTGTTGTGGTTTAAGCCCAGCTGGTAACTCAGAACCACACAGCTGTTCTGACACTCTTCCTTTCCCTGCCTCCAGGTGGGATGGGGAGGACAATCAGAAGAATGTAAACCCTTTGGGTTAAGAACAGTTTAATAACTAAAGTACAGTATAAACTTACTGGGAAATAACAAGAGAATATGAAACTGAAAAGGAAAAAACCAGTAAATGCAAATGATGCACAATACAATTGCTCACTGCCTGCTGACTGATACCCAGCCCAACCCAAGCAGAAATCCGCCCTTCATGGTAACTCCCCCCACTTTTTATACTGGGAATGATGTGCTGCGGTATGGAATACTCCTTTGGCTAGTTTGGGTCAGGTGTCCTGTCTCTGCTCCCTCTGGGCTTCTTATGCCCCTTCTCACTGGCAGAGCATGAGAGACTGAAAAGTCCTTGATCAAAGTAACCATTCCTTAACACACCAGTGTGTTGTGGTTATCAGCATTGTTCTTAGGCTAAAGCTGAAAGATAGCACTGCACCAGCAGGAAAATACTGTTACAGCTGAACCCAGGACAATGTGTCTTTCCATTTAGCCATTAAGAGGGGCATTACTGATTTATCTTCCTTCTGCTGAACTCTTTCTGCAGTAGCTTGTTTCTAAACTTGCATTGAGGAACTGTTTTTCTGGTTTCCATTTATTGTAATCAGAAATGTGCCAGTTTTTAAATTCATTAACTTGTCATGTTCATATCGATTGTGGAGCCAGGCTGTCCTTTAAATTGAGAGCTCAGTTTGAGTAACTGTCATAATACACTAGAAAGGACTCTTCAAGTTTGCACATTTATGCTATTTTTTCTTCAAAATTTGTATTATGCTTTGTCTTCTTGCTAGCAACACTATAAATGTTACCAACTGTACAAACAAAGTGGGGGGATTTTTTTTCCCCAAAACTCTCAGCTGGTAGATTGTTCTTGGGTTTAAATTGGAGAGATGTTGGTTTTGCTGAATGTTCATGACCTCTTGCTTCTTGGCATTTCAGACTAAAAATAAATCTAATACATAATGGTCCTCCATCACATACTGTTTTGAGGCAAAATAAATGATTCTGTATGGAGTCCAAAGTAAATATATCCTCCTTTGTGTTGCAGAGAATGCTGAAGTAAAATTCAAAGACTTTGTAATGTCCATGAAGAATTTGATCTTCAATGAAGATGAGGCCCGTTGCATAGTGGAGATGTTAAAGGAAAAATCCAGTGCAATTCATGATGTCTTGCAAAAGGTGAATGACGGGGGCAGGGGGGGAAAGGGATGGGGATGGGGGATAGGGATGGGAAGAAAACTATTAAATAAGCAGCAATTGGAAGAGATGCTGTCAAATTAGCTATACCAATGTTCTGTTGAGATTTCTGCATTCTGTCTTACAAAGACTTTTTCCAGCTGGTCTATGCATGCTTTGCATGCAGAAGGCAGTTGTCAGATGTCTCTGTGCTGCCATCTGCCATCCCATGGGCTGGCTAGACAGGCTGCTGGCTTTTGACTGCTCATGAAGAGCAGACACAACCGTGGAGAATTAAGATGTATATATAGGTGTAGAACTGCTGATGTGTGTGTGTTGGCATGGAGAAAGGCCATCTGGTGACTTTCAGGAGTGATCTTTCACAAATGTGTAAATAGAGCAAACTAAGGGCAAGGGGTAACAGGTTAAAACGTAAACAGGGGAGGTTTAGATTGGATATAAGGAAGAAATTCACTGTTAGGGTGGTGAGGCACTGGAATGGGTTGTCCAGGGAGGTTGTGAGTGCTCC